>WBND01000221.1:884092-902470 GCA_013398595.1 Tychaedon coryphoeus | reverse complement strand
GGATGCACACAGAACAGCATAGCTGAGGTTCTCCTGCAGCCAGGGGATGGATGCACACAGCATAGCTGAGGTTCTCCTGCAGCCAGGGGATGGATACACACAGCATTGCTGAGGTTCTGCAGCCAGGGGATGGATAGACACAGCACAGCATAGCTCAGGTTTTCCTGCAGCCAGGGGATACAGCACAGCACAGCACAGGTGCCATGGCACACTGACATACATGTAGCACAGAGCAGCACAGGCATCACCTGCTCAGGTTAATGGTTCACTGGATCATAAACTCCTCAGTGTGTGGTGATCAGTTTCACTAAAGGCATCATGCATGTATTTTAATAAGTTCTTTACTTCATTCATTTACTTCATATACTCTGATATCAGTCATTATCAGTAATGTATGTATCTTTTGATGCCATACCTGAATGTTTCTTAATCTACATATTCCCATTTTACACAGATGTGTCTTGAAGAGCTGAGGCATCCTATGCATTGCCTTATTAGTAACTACTAATCACTTGCATTCCAAAGGACATCACTTCAGCTGTGTACCTACAATAGCTGAACTTCCAGTCTTTGCCTTATAACCATTTGCTTGAAAGATGTATAAGTATTGTTGTGGATCACGAATCAACAAAGCATGGCTTCTGTACAGTGATATTCTTGTTACTCTAAAGTGTACATTCAGTAGTACCAGGATTTTTTTTTTTCCTAGTAAATAGCTTGTTTGCTATTTGCTAATGTTCATGATGCAGTCACAGATTAGGTTTGTCTGTAGGTGAATTCATAGTATTATTTACATTTTTTACCTATTCTGGCAGTATTGAACACAGACTCTAAGGATCTGCCACAAGATCAGTTTCAGTATTTTATGTTAAATCACTAAGGAGCAAGAGTGAAAGGTAGACATAAATATATGAAGCCTCTGATGGTCTCTGTAATTGCAGTGAGCAGCCCTACACATGCATGAAAGATTAGTATTGTTAAAAAAAATAAAGTACTCTCTTGCAAGCATTTACTAGGTGATAAAATATATGCAAAGTCAGATTTGGATTCATGTTCCTCTTCTTGCTGACTGAAGCCTGTTCTTTGGTATATTTATGTATCTTTGCACTGTGTTAGAAGGCCTGACAAGGTACCACTCACATTAGCAAAAGATGTTTTAGAGTTACTTACTAGTCCAGCAAAATGTCAAAAGTGTTTTAAATGGTTTTATTGCTCATCCTCTTCCTCAAAGGAATCTTAAAAAAATGTTATTATCACTACACTGAGTCTCACTATGTACTCTACAGCAGCCACTGGCCATTCCATTTAGAAGTTTCTTCCATGCATTTTAAACAGGATAGGCAGAAAACTTAGTTCCCTTCTTAACTTTTAAAAAAGTAGAAAATCTGCCTTCCTTGAAAAAATTTTTTTCTAAAGAAAGGTATAACCCTGAATAATGTGTAAGTGTATGAGAACCTTTTGGGTCATTTAATTTGGTCTATTATAGAGCTAACAGCCTTTAGACACAATTTTCTTTGAATAATTCTTTAATGCTTCATTTGGCTAGACACGATCACTGTCAGTTGAAACCTTTAAATCAGTTTAAGTATCCTCTAATCCATAAAGGCTGTTCCAATATTAGGAACAAAACCAAGTTATACCTGTGGATTGTTATTAAACTGTAAACATTTTACTTCAGTTTTTCCCTGTTTTATTTTATTCTGAGAACTAGATTAAAAGAATGATACGGGGCAACTAACCACAACTTTTCTTCTGTATTGAGGCAGAGACAATGTCTTGCTACTGAGATGTTTTGAGTGTTTTGATATACTGTTTGAAGAAAGTGGTTTTTGAAAAGGTATTAATACATTAATACCATATTAATAATTTTTCTTACCCTAAATAAATTTCAAAAAGCAAAAAGTTAAATTGATGCATTGGCATTAGGATGGGGATGCCAGAACCTGGAAAACATCACTAGACTATCTCTTCAGAAAACACATACAGACACAATGGGACATGAAGTACACTGCGTTTCTTGAGAACACCAGAAAGACTGGTAGGTAAAATGGAACACTCAAAAAAGTAATAAAAAATTTTGAAAGGACTAAAACAAATTTGGTTTAATAAAAGAAATGGATTTTTTCTAGAGTTTGCAAACATTGGAAAGAGATAGATGTATGTGTCTCTGCCAATTTCCCCTGCCCTGTCAGTAATCTAGACACTGATGAAGTCAGAACAGTAATGTCTGTAAGGTTATACAAGTCTTGGTTATTAGAGGAAAAACAAACAAACAACACTAAAAACAAACTAACAAGCAAAACTAGAAAAGTGTATTCAGGAGCATAAAAATATATGTTTCAGTGGGTGACTGGAGTAGCAAATCTTTTGTTGTTGCTCATGTCATAGAAAATACTACTAATCAGATTATACTTTGTGTATAATAATGAATGACTGCTTGAGAAATGCTTTAGGATAATCAGGTAAAGGGAATATTATAATTTCCTGTTAATGTAAAGAAATGTATGTTGTACTCAAAAGCTTTCTGTAGGATAACAAGCTTGTTTGTGGTGCTATGAAGGCATTCTTTATCTTTGAAAAAGAACAACAATGCCAAAGCCTTTGGCTCCTCACAATCAATGAAAAGTCGCTGATGCAAAAATAAACTTTTAAATTAAAAAAGAGACAAAAAAGACATCAACTACAACAAAAAAGGAAGTATCTAAAAATGAAATGCACAGTCAAAGAGAAAAACAAATAATTTAACCCAAATATTACAGACAAAATTATGAAAGCACAGTGTCAGCATACATAAGGCAGAATGTGCAATTTTCAGAATACAATTATTTGTTCTTGTACTTTTTTACATAACCAATGGTGCATGTAATGATAGGATATATAAAGGCAAACCACTATTTGTATCTTTCTATGGTAATTTAAATTACATTATTTACATACACACTGAAACAGTGTTTGACAAAGCAGTGCCTCTCCATTGGTAGGTGCAAGTGAATGGCTTGAAACCCTGATTAGAAAATTGCAAAAAGAGATTTAAAAGATCTGTCTGGACATTAATATGGTCAGATGTCTATTTCATATCCTGACTTTATTCTTGAATGAGTCTGATGAGTTCTTTGGGAAGTTGGAACTTTTGTAATGTTTGTTCTATTGTACATCAATAGGTAAATTCTATAACCACTTTTTCAAAATTCCTAAGTCTGATTTTTAGTTTATAATTACAAATTCTAAGCTAGCAATTGTTTCAAGAATCTTCCAGATATGTAGTATTTCTGTCTCAGGAGGGCTATGAGGTGACTGTGCATAGAAAAAAGACTGTTGTATTTGCATGATAATTACTGATTTTGAGGTAGTGAGTTCAGGGTGAAGCTACACATATTTCTGATTCTCCCTCATCAAATAGCTAGCTATAGAGCCTTAACAAATGTGATTATAATTAGGTAGAATTAAAGAGAGAGCAAACCAATACTGATGGAGGATGCAAATTATAACCTCTAGAAGTTCCTTTAAGTGCAGTTATATTGTTCAAGTCTAAGTAGACAATGAAAATTAAGAAAATGTGCTCCTTGAACATGAGCTAACATGTCTTTTAAATACTTGTAAAATGAATTGATATAAAGTAAATAACGCTTCATGTAATGATAGAAGTGATAAATAGCTTGTGGGGTGCTGAGAAGGAGTAACTATATTTGAACATTTTTAAATGATACTATTGATTGGGGAAAAGTGGCAGACCTTCCATTACTCTGAAAAGATATGAAAACTACTGGCTGGAAGTAAGTGGAAATATTGTAAAAACTTTTACATAGTACATCACTGTTTCTGTTTCCAGGGAAACCACTTTCTTTATAACAGCTCCCAACAGCCCCACCATTAGGGAAACAGCTGTCAGGGACATTGAATATTAAAGGAATCTAGGGTGAGCTGAGAGAATAATAAGAAAAGAACTAAGATCAAAAATATACATTATATTTGAAATAACATACTGTAGATATTTATGGAAAGAAGTGGTGTTGGATAACTTTTATCCTAGCTTTCATCTTCAGAAGACTGTATGCTGGCTATCTTTGAAGTATGACACACTGTGTACTGCTGTAGCAAAATAAATTACAGAAATATTAAAGTAAATACCCTGGCTGAAGCACATACCAAAGACATCCCTTAGGCTGTTATAAAAACTGCCACAAACAGTATATTCAGTATGGGATGAATTTAAGAATTACTTCCTTCGGTGGCAATAGTTCATGTCCCTTTTTCCTGATATTGTTATTCTTCATGTATCAATAATGAATGAAAAGGAAAAGAAGTAATGTTGACTGAAATTCTTGCCAGGTCCTAGTGGTTTTTCAACTCTTCAGAATTTCTCCATACTGACAACTCTACCAAATCACTGAGCTCAATCTTACAAGTTGATTTTTCCACAAAATGGTATTTTGGAGATGTTATTACACAGCCAGACATTTAATTTTTGCAATTGATAAGTTATTTTTGGAAATTAGGTGTTTCCAGGCATTAAAAACAAGACTTCTGAAAGAAAAATCAAATTTCTTTCCATGAGAAAAATATTGAAACAGATACAAAAAAAAGTAGAGGATAGGTGTTATCGGATGGGATGAGCTGAGTGCTCTGAAAGCAGACAAAAAGATAACCACACTGTTACCCTTTTTCATTCTTCCAAAATTTGATGGAAGCTCAGCTTCTCTCATTCACTTGTTAAAGGAATTTCCCCTTCCTGATTTGATTTCTTTTGGTTTTTCATTTTGTTTGTTTATAGTCTTGTTTCTGTGCTCAGCCTTTTGAGGGGGGGAGGAAGTATGTATGTGTGTAGGGTTTTTAAAGAAAAAAAATTTATTATTGTAACTAATGATACCATCCATTTAATAATATTGCTTCTTTTCACTTGGCTTCATCCTTCTGTAAAGAAATTGATTAAGATACAGGGTATGTTTTGGAATAATTTGGGGTATACTGACATGAATTATACCTGTTAGGTAAAGTTGAGAAATTTAAATTTATCTAGATTGTTTTATTATAAGACTGTCTTGTTCATAATTTATCCATCCTTGAAATTAAGAAGTTATTAACTGATTAAACATGCAGTATACAGACATAATTTCTATGTTGTTTTTTAAATTCATTTTGTTTGTTTTGCACTAATATCCTTAATGTAATCTCAGTTTTCTGAACAACTCTGACTAAGAGCATTTTAACCACACATTAAGACAATTTTGTATTAGGTCTCAAGACAGAACAAAACTTTAAGGGCAGAGGAATATAAAGGAAATATTTCTTCTTCACACAGCTTATGAGAAAATAATAATTATTTGTCCAAAGACAAATGCCTTAAGGTTTTACAAGTTCACAAACATATGGACATATTGAGAGAGCAAAATCAAAGATTTCTAGAAAGCTAAAGTCATCAAATCTAGCTGAGGTATGTGCACTGCATCATAAACTGAGGGAGCTTTGAAAAATAATCTGGGAGAGAATCACTGTGTGCTTTACTCATATTCATAATTGTCTATTCAGTAATAACTGCACAGAAGAGCTCTTTCTGAACAACACATGCTCTTTTTGTCATGCAAAATTTTTATATATTTTTCTATGTTGTTGTAAGCTTTCCTAGGATAAACTTGAGTGCTTTGACCATGTAAAGAAGAAGTTCTGCTCATGATGAAAGAGCATGAAATCACACAGGAAATAGGTCTGATATCTGTCCCTTCTGCTCTAGGACCTCATACCCAGCACATAGGTGAGTATACAGGCAACAATACATGGTTCTGTAAGGACTGGAACATTCTGTTAGTAGCATGAGATTTACAGATGACGGATACCTTTTGAAAAAAAACAATTATTTTTCTTATTTAAAGTAATTTCAGGTTTTTATGTCTTGTTAAAATTTTATGTATATATAATTATTGTTATTTCCCTTGAAGAAGATAGATGGGCTCGTATTTTCAAAATTCTTAGGAAGTCTTATATTTTTTCTGTTTACAGAATAGCCTCAAAATTAAAAGCATATTTAGGCATAATCCTAAACATGAAACAAAGCCCTTTCTAGAATACCTCTGAACCAAACCACTTTTTGACAAAACCCAGAACATAACAGTCTCTAAAGAATAAAATAACATTCTAATATAACTCCCACAACTTTCTTGGAGTCCATCTCATCACGCTGAGTTTTGAGACAATATCTGTAATTCAGCTGTACTGTCACTCATACTCCTCCAGGTTACTCAGGCCTAGACTGAGAAAGTATTTATGCAGACAGAAAACTTTCTTGAGATGAAGTTTAGTGTCTGACACTTTGTGCATTAATCTTGATGGCAGAAACAATACCAAAATCCCGTGGAGAGACAGGGTAGAGAGCCAAATAAATATTTAAGAGGAAAAGAACCTGTCATGTACACATCCTAACTTGAATTGTCAAGTTCCTTCATCAAGTCAATGGCATTGTGCTGCTTTGTGAATGGCACAGGATCCTAGTAGTGTCCTGGTCAGGTAGAAACATGAGTTTCTTACTCTTACTGTGACTTAGGTCATGTTATTTCTGCACTGTTAAATTCAGGTTTCAGAGAATGACCAAGTTTTTCACAGATGCACTTTATGGGAAATGAGAATAGTTTTGTGGTGAATATATATGACTTATCTCCACTTGAAACTCAATTTAAGACAGGATATACAGCCATGGAATTTAAATGGGAATGTGCACACAGAAAGAAATAAAATAAATAAAGATCTTGATTTTTGGGTGACAGAAATTAGAGCACAAATCAGAGCTTACTATATAAGAATTTATGTTAGAAGTAATAGAAGGAATAGAACTAAATATGTTTATCATTTATATATATCTCCACTGTGTTCAATCAAAAATAGTATATGATAATATCTGTTGCATACCAGTTGATTTCACATACTGTAAGGCATAGATAAGTGCCTTTAATGTAAAGCCAGAATTTAAAAAAAAAATCTAGTTTTGAACTAACTTGACTTGGAAATGAGAACTGATCAGGATAGTTGAAAAAGTCCTTTTACTTATGTATTAGAGATAACAATCTCTACAACCACAACAATGGTTTAAAATATATCTCAGACAGCCTGTGTAGAGCATCTGTTTATTTATTTGTCACATTGCCTCAAGTGACAGAGTTTATATACAGCTTTGTTCCTAGACTAAGATAAATACATTTTGCCTTCGCTGTTTTCTCTAAGTCTTAGCTGTTTTGTAAATGTATTATGTAAAGATCTTAATATTGTTGACAAAAGGTCAGTTTAACAGTCATTGTCTGTATTGGAATGATAACTGGTTTAACCAGTCTCATACTCCAACAGCTGCTGCTCCAATAAGTGAGTTCTTATTTGCAGAGGAACACTGAAAGTTGCTTTTTAAAGAAGAGAAGAAACTAAGGTTTGTTATCTTGTATTCTCAGAGCTAAAAAATCAGAGGAAATAAGAAGCTCCAATGACAGCTTTGCACATCATTTTTATTTTAAAACACTTAATACTGGTAGATTTTAAAACAAAAGCATAGGGGTACAGCAAGTATTTCAAAAAATGCCTTCATAAACTAACCCCCCTTCCCTAAATTTTCTCTCATCAGTGTTTCTCAGGACTGTGAAAAACTGGGATAAAACTACCAGTATTTTCTGAATACTGTATGTTGAAGGGAGGTTTACATAGTACTTGATTTATAGTGACCAATTCTTCATGCTTTGAATAAAATAATTTTCAGAATGTATTCAGAATGTATTTTGAAACTGATAGAGTGCCAAAAAGGTTGCCTTTTGTAAGTGAGTTTATTCAGCCTGGTTTGATCTTTTTCTGAGGTCTCTGAAGCCGTGTTTCCTGCACCTGTTCATTTGTAGCATGTGATTATGTTGATTCAATCACTTTCAAGCACATGAAAATTACTGATAATTCACCAGCTGCTTTTTGAGAACAAATTTAATCTTTTAAAAGAAGGGAGAAAGAGAGGGATCATGGATCAAGGTCCTTAACAAACCGAAGAAATTAATTAAGCTATGGATACCATGAACACATGGCAAAACTGTTGAATAATCCAAAACTGCCAATAGTATGGTATTGTTTTACTTGTGACAGTATAACTAGGAAATCTTTCAAAATAACACAGAAAAATTTAAATTTCCAATAAGTAATATTCTGTTTGTTTGAGAACTCCTCACTTTTTAAATGACATGGTTCAAAACCTACCTGACTTACCTGTTTGGTTTAATTTGGTGTATATGTATTAAAAATTACTTTAGATGGCGATGACAGCAGTTTAGAATACCTAATATCATGCACCTAGACCTCATCTCTCACCTAGGTAAAACAGCTTAGATTCACAAGAGTAGTGAGTGGCCACCATCCTCTGGCTTCAGATTTACATTAATGTCATGATAAGCTGCAAAATATTATGTCCCAGCAGTCTCTTGTAAGTCACCGTGAAAGAGGCAAATGCTCTTATCACACACCTCTGGAACTTCACAAAGAATTTCTGGCAACAAATAAATGATCAAGGATACACATATAATGCTCAATGACATTTCATATTTGGATCTAGGTTCTGCAATATTATGTAATTAGATTATAATTAGATTATAGTGTTTTATAAAGTATGAAGCATAAATGAGTTTGTAATCAAACAGATACAAAGTAGTAGTTTCTTTCAAACATGCAGGAAGGAAGAGATATTTCTTTCAAGTTTCTATATGTAATGAGCTTTAAATCTTTAAATAACTTCTCGTAATTATCAGTCATGTAGTGTTGCAGGTAATAATTAACTTCTCTGAATAAAAGCGCATGTTGTACTTTAAGATTAAAGAAAGTTCAACAAAACTTATTTGGAAATAGAAAAATTATACAAAAGTCTGTTTGTAGTGTCCCTATCTTTTGGAGTGGCAACTCCTATACATTACTACACAGTATAACCTGCTATGTATATGACCTTTCCCTACACTGGGACCTGATTGTTAAAATTTAAAAGGTACTGTATGATCCTTTGTCTTCTTTAAATCATTTTATTTTAACAGGAAATTATTCAGTAGCCAGACAGCTTGAGAACCTTTTCTGCCTTACAACTCTCATACCTGTCCATATCCAGAGGATGTTATTGGTGGCAGAGATTGCTCATCACCAGAGAGAGTAACTGCAGCATTCAATAACTTCATGCATGTATAAGTAAAGTGAAAAGTGAGTATCCAAACAGACCCATGATAAAAAAAAAAAAACAACCTTCAATTTTTTTTTAAATTCTGTGAGTATACTAATTGGACCCCCACAGTAAAGATTTTTAGAATGTGTACTGAAGAATATTAAATCAAAGCTATCAAATGGCCACATCTAGAATAAAACAGAAGATGTTCTCCTCTTGAGTTTTTTATTTAAACTTAATTTGTTTTTTTGTGGACTAATGATTCAGCAGGCCACCAGCAATACATAGTAAAATGAGAAATTTTGGTAAGGAAGCCAAAAAACAAAAAGCTAAAAACATATAATTAGAAATCAGATGTTGAAGTCTGGTCTTCCACAACCATGTTTGTTTCTTTCATATTGACAATTACTTTTATAATTTTCTGTTTTCAGTTATATTTCAGATAATAAAGTCCAACTATATTTTTGTTTAATTAAATAATGAAGATTATTTAAGCTCTGTATATTGTATGGTTCCAGGATATGTCCTAAATTTATAGCTACAAGTATTATCTTTCTGCAGTGCTACCAGAGCGATAGCTTTGTCCATTTGTTTGGTTTTGCCTGTAATTTTTTTAACATTGTCATTCAAATTCTTACTGACTTCATCAAAGTTTTCAAAGCTGAGCTCTGTCCAGCCTGCACTGAATGAGTTCATACTCAGAAAGACTCTATCACTTGACTGTTGATCTCTTCTCTTAGGTTATTTGCAAATGAGTGTAAAAAAATATTTTACCAACTCAAATCTATTATAATCTCAATGCTCTGCAAGAGAAGGCTGCTTACTTTTGCCTCCTCTTTCTAATTATTAATATGTTTGCATATTCAGGTTCAATTAGTGTGTGTGCCCAGGTGCTGGCTACTGTGAGAAGATACTGGAAGCTGCCCCATGCTGGACAGAGTCAGTCCCAGCCAGCTCCAAGACAGTCATACCTCTGGCCAAAGCTGAGCTCAGCAGTGATGCTGTCAGTGCCTCTGTGATAACCTTCTGAAGAAAGGGTAAAAATGCTGTGCAGCAGCTGGGTGTGAGAGGAGTGAAAATGTATATCTTTTTATCCTAGTCTGTTTAATTGGTAATAAATTAGATTAATTTCACCAAATCTTTTTTGCTTTTGGAGATAATTGCTGAGTGATCTCCACTTATCTCAACCCCCAAGTGCTTAGCTGCATTTTATCATGCTGTTCTCCTGAGAAGGAGTGATAGAGAGGCTTGTTGGTCACCCAGCTGTCAACTATGCCACAGCATGACACAGAGAGAAATTTTTTAGATCTCCTCTGGCATCACATTTATCATTTCCCAGTCCTAAGGTGCAACAGCAGTTTTGAAGAGAGAAGTTACACACTACCATTAGTAATTTAGCTATTTCATCCTTGAGTTATCTTAGAACACTTGAGTGAATCCCATGTAGTCCTTCCAATTTGTTACTGCTTATTTTGTCAGTCTGCTTCATAACCCTTTTTACAGCCAATTTCAGGCACAACTGCTGAGTCTCTAGTAAAAAAGAGTTCCAGTGAAAGCACCTTTCTGATTTTTCCACAGTGAACACTGATGGAAAAAAAGGCATTTGGCTACTCTGTGGTGGCTTTGACTTGTATGAAAGATTGTTTTATACCCAAATTGTCATCTGAGTTCTCTGTAAGATTTTATTGCAAACTTCTTATACAACATCTGTTTGGAAAAAACTCAATTATAGAGTTATTAAGGATAATTATTCTGAAGATTTTTTTTGCTTTTTTTTTCCCTCAAACTCCTTCCTGGGATATCAAAACCAGCACATTATCCATCCTCAAGCATTTTTTTGTCAAAATACTGTAGTCATTCATTCAAATTAGTGTGCATTCTCCAATTCTCCATGTTAGAAGGCAATATTCCATAACTTTCTTGTTTTGTGAAGCTTCTAACCTCTGGAAATCTAAAACATGCCAGTCTGAGAAGAATTTTTGTGCTTGCATTGCCACATATCAAACAACAGAGGATCAGGCCGATTTTTGCTTACATTTACAATTCATTAGTCACAATTGTTTTAGACTTTTGAGTACAATTTTTTTCTGCCTATCTAGTTATATTAGTCCCCTAACCACTAGTCATGGCGTTATTAAAATTATTCCCCAAAGCAATTGCTGTAGTAAAAAGTAGATCTGGGATTGCTGCTTTGGAGAAAATGAATCAGTAATTCTGGCAATAAAATGACTGGGAGTTTTCTGCCAATTTTGCTGAATATTGAAGAAAGAATGATATATCATCCCATGTGGTGGACAGCAAAAATGAGTCATGAGATAAAAAATGTATTTGCAACCCTAAACTTCTTCCCGTCTTCCCAGATTAATTTAGTTTACCAAGCCAAAGGAAGTTGGTCATTTTTAATTACTTAGCCCCTCATACCTAGTCTAGCTGAACATTTCAATAGTCATAGCAGCTGGAGGCCAATGTATCCTGTGCTATCAGAGCACCCACACGGCTGCTAGGAGTTCTGCTGTTCAGTAATGGAACACAATGAAATGTTTTACCAGACAGAGATGACTGAAGCAGTGCTTTGGTAGTATGTCCCCCTCAAAGGGAAGGATTCTGAATTCTATGAAAGTGCTGCTTCTGGTATACTGAGAGCACTTTTTTAGAAAAAAAACAGCGATGGCTTGGTGATTTTTTAGTAGTTGGAAAGCTGCTACCTCAGAAGGTATATTGTCATCTAAGTATATGATCATCTACCTATACAGAAATACCCTAAAATTCTGATTTTGACATGCAAATTAATCAATATGTAAGAGTATTTCAGACATCAAGGTACAAATGTGGTCTTTAGGTGGAATTTCATTCTAGTAGAGTTTATGCTGACACCAAAGAAATGTGATCCAACACAAGTTTGTATGCAGTGTTTGCAATCCAAGATTTTGCAGCAGCTCAGCTATAGGGGTGACTTCCATGAAAAGAGACCAGAAGTTTTCCCTGTGTTCAATATCATCCAAGCCAGACAGACAGAGCCAAGACAGACCCACTCCTGGGCAAAGCTAAGGCCAGTGACTGTGGTAGTGCCTCTGGGATGGCCTGCTGAAGAAGGGGAAAACAAATTGCTGAATAGCTGGAGCAAGAGAGAGGAGTGAGAATATGTGAGAGAAACAGCCTTGCAGGCACCAAGGTCAGTGAACAACTGGGAGGGGATAGTGCTTTGGGCACAGATATTTCTCTCCAGCCTGCAGAGGGCTCCTTGCAGGAGCAGGTAGGTGCCTGACAGGGACCATGACCCCAGGGGAAGCCAAGAGGGCACCTGGCAGGACCTGTGACCTGTGGAGGAGAAAAGCCCAGGATGGAGCAGTTTTAGTGGCACCTGTGACCCACAGGATCCACTGTGGAGCAATTTGTTTCTGAAAGACTGTGCTCCATGTAAGGACTGATCTGAAGATCATGAAGATCTGCAACCTGTGTGAGGTGCCCCACAATGAAGCAGAGGAAGACTGTGAAGAGGAAGGAGAGGCAGAGACAACATGTGATGAACTGACTGCAGCCTCCATTCCCTTCCCCCTGTGCCACATGAGTGGAATCCAGGAAGAAAACAGGGTGGGGAAAGGTATTTTAAAATTTGTTTTTATTACATCTTATTCTACTCTAATTTGATTGGTGGAAAATCAAATTAATTTTCCCAATACAAGTCTGTTTTGCCTATGCTGAGAATTGGTGAGTGGTCTCTCCCTGTCCTTATCTCAATCCTTTCATAATGTCTTCTCTCTGCTTTCTAGCTGACAAAGGGCATAACAGAGGGACTTTGGTGGACACCTGGCATTCAGCCAGGGTCAACTCACCCCAGTCTGACTTCAGGAGTAGGCTCTAAGCTTCTTTTAATTTCCTAGTGATATATGTCTGCTTTTATGTTGGCACTGAGTTAGTTTTCTCCACAGTAAGTAATATGGGTCTGTGTTTTGTATTTCTGCTGGAAATAGTGTTGATAGCCCAAACATGCTTTTGTTATTGCTGGGCAGTGTTTACAGGGTCAAGGCCTCTCCTCACCCCACCTCATCAGGGAGGGGGCTGGGGAGGAACGAGGATTTGGGAGGGGACACAGGTGGGGCATCTGGGCCCAAGTGACCAGAAGGATATTCCAGACCATATGGCATCATGCTCAGTGTATAAAGTTGGGGGAAGAAGGAGGGAGGAGAAAAAACTTGGAGTGATTGTATTTGTCTTCCCAGGTCACTGTTACATGTGATGGGGTCCCGCTTTCCTGGAGATGACTGAACACCTGTCTGCCTATGGGAAGCAATGAATTCATTCCTTGGTTTTCTTTCCTTGCCTTGCCTGTTTATCTCAACCCACATGTTTTTCTAGCTTTTACCATTCTAATTCTCCCCCTGGTCCCTACTGGTGAGGGCTTCTGCAACTGGCTGCATGGTGCTGGATTGCTGTCTGAGTTTAAACCAAAACACCTAAACTATCTTCTACTAGACACTGTTATTACATCTAATATTAAACTAGTCTGATCACTCATGAATCAGTTCAAAACCTGCAGCAGTTTTCAGCCCATTGTATGTTCAGTGTAAGCATACTTAAAGGTGGGAAGTATAACAGCCTCAGTTATTCACTTTTGATCCACTGCTGGAAGTTTCATAGAGCCCTCAGGAACATCCTCAAGCAGGAACTCAGGCAAGCAACGAAGAACAGAAATATCCAGTTACCATGAAAAGAATACTTTTCGTAGCACATACTGCATGCTATATCTCTCTATCTTTAAATGACATCAGAAAAATTGCTTAGTAGATGAGCCTGGGAATTGTAATTCATAATCTCACTTTGTTCTGAAAATCATGGATTCAATAAAAAACTCTTTTTATGACTCATCACAAGTTCCTCTGCATGTTGTCATCTGACAGTTCCTGTGTATTCCAGAAATGTAACTACCTTGATATTTTCCGCATAGGCTTTAAAAAGTCACTTCTGCTACCTTTATTCTCTTTCAAAAAAACGTACTGGTGCATCTACTTATAAGCAAAGTACCTAAACCCACAATAAAAGTAGAAAAAAATTAAAATTGGTTGGCAGAGACATGTAGCCTAGAGGAGGTTTCCACTCACCCTTGGGTAGAAAACTGGAGCCTGGCAATCTGTATTTCTCTTTACATTATCTGTGACAGATTAGATTTCCAGTAGAGTTTAGACTCTCAAGCTCACGTAAATGTCTAAATATAAAACTTTAGATGTAGTAATCCTGATCTCAAAAGTGATTCTACCCTTGACACTTGTTTTTTTTACTTGCATAAAGCCAACTAGTAACACTTGAAATGTCCTTGCCCTATATTAGGCATCTGCATTGAACTCAGGTGACCAAGAGATATTTTCAGTCTATAGCAGCAAGTGAAGTCATTCCTGCTTAGGATGTTCTTCAGGATAGACATGTCCTTGCATTATGGTTCAAATACTACTAGCCTATGGAATAGTTAAACAGTAGAGGAAAACAAAAGGAGCATTTCATTTGGGTGAAAGCTAAGGGATGAAGCTACTAATTTCTCTTGATGTGAAGCACTGCGAGAGATTATTATGATATGGATTACATTTTGTTTTTACATATAGTCATTCTGTGGCATGGTGGGGAAAATAAGTTGGAAAAAGCTCTGTCTTCCCCTTCAGAGGGTCATGCACTTTTAACACAAACCCTCCTGGGTGCAGAAAGTGAAATTTGCAATGTGCCCTCTGAAATGTTTACATACTATTATGCAAAATGTATGACAGTTGTTCCTTATTATGCATATCCAGAAATCATCATGTCTGTTTGTTAGCCTTGAATTATATTCAGAGATATAATACAGAAGAAGAATATTCTTCCTGGAAATTCTTAACCTCTGTGGTGTGGGATCACAATTATCTGTGGCATTATAAGGAAAATCCTCACAGTCTTAATTTTCCAAGAACTGAGGCTTTAATTTTCCTTCTCCCTCACCTCCTTTTTATTTTGTTTTTGCTTTATTTGTTAGTCGATACTTCTTAACCTTGATCAGTTTGAAAAAGAACTTAATAGTTTGGTATATTTATTCAGTGGATTCTTTTATAGATCCTTTTATAGATCTTTTATAGTCAGCAATTCTGTGAGGCTTTACCAGGAAGAAAAGAGCAAAGAAATAGAAGGTCTTATAATTAGCAACGTATAAAAGAAATTATAATGAGTGTACATAAGGCGAGAATGCAAATCTTCCCTATGTCTTTGTAGATGAAGGTGTTGGGAATCAGTAGTTAATCCATGGAGATTTTACTAATGAGCCAACAGGACTATAACAATTCAGCAGATATTTAATAAATACTTAAAATATGTTTATACATCTGTTGCTTTCTCTTTTGTGAGTTGTAATTAAAACAGCAATTGTATCTCTCTTGGGTAGAATTGTTTTGAAGGCAACACATGCACTGAGAAAGAAGAGAATGAATTGCTGGATTTAGAAGATTTGCTCTCTAGGTAGATCTCACACTGACTTAGCTGTAGTTTGGAGTTTTATTCTTTCTTGCCTCAGTTACTTTTGCAAAATTATTTTAAACAACATGCTGTCACCCATTTGTAAGCCATTAGTCATGGATTTTTTTTAGCCATTTATTTTTTCTATTTTTAAAAAAGCAAATAAAACAATCTAAAAACACCCAAAGAGAATGTTTCACCAAGAGTTAAAGAGCTAGAGAAAAGCAAAATGTATCAGAGTCACATAATGAAAAACAGGTACTCCTTTAACACCTAAAGAATGGAGAACTGGCAAGTTTAATCTTCAAGACTTTTAATGCAGTGCTTATATTTGTAGCTCTTGTAGCACTTTCAAAACAAGAGCTTCAGCAAAAGAATGTGTTTTACTGGAGGACCTTTTCATCAATGTTTATTTCTTACCACATTGTAGTTCTTTAAAGAGCTTCTATATACCATGTATCAAGAATTGTCAATATAGAATCTGATATATGGAACTATATGAAGATTATCTCCTTAGATATTGTCTCTGCAAATTTGACCTCCGTTTGATTCAGAACACACAATTTGAAATTATCATCCAAGAAAAAGGTCTCAAATATAACATCAGCTGACAATTATATTTAAACCAGAAAATGCATCAACCAGAAACCTCTTTTAGCATTTGTCAAGGTAATAGTCATAAAAGTGCTTCCTTCTAAATATCTCTATCAAGAACTTTATGTGTTATTTCTTTCAAGAATACTCCAATTTAAAGTAAGCAACTTTAGCAATACTAAATTTTACCTAGAATATTTTTTTGTTTGATTTGGTTTAGTTTTAATTTATTTCTGTTTGCTGTAATTCTGCATGGCTACCATTCTCTTTCAGGTAGATGTGAATTTGCTCTGCCACTGAAGAACAGAAACTTTTTTTCAGTAGTGGTACTGTCACAAAATCATCTGGACTCATTATAACTTCTATTTTAATCCTTTTCCCTATAAAACTATCTGACCATCATAATTTTTTCCTCAGGGTCTGAGCTGAAAGAAAAAAAAAATTAGGACATGTTTACTGGGGAAAGATCCCTTCTTTACCTTTTTCACATATTTATGGGGCCTTTAAATTACTTTATTTTCATCCTTGGAGTATTTACATATCCTCACTGGAAGTTGAAAAGTTTGGTTTTCAATGATCTACTCCACCAAGAAATTGGCATTCAGAATTTAGCATTTATATGGGAATATATATTTCATAATCTTATAATTATGAAATGGCTGATTGGATTTTTTCAAAGGGATTTTCTTCTAAGGTTCCAGAAACATTTGCTTTAGGAAGGAAGCAAAGCATGTAAAGAAATAAACTTTAAGAAGTTTGTTTTATTAAGTCCATAAAGAGTTTAATAAGAAAGGAGGTCTATAATATAGCAAATTTGAATTTAGATTTTATTGCTACTGAAAGCTGTCACTTTAAAAAGAAATGTAAATTTCATTCCCAGGAAAGAGCTAACTTCTTCGTTTAACCTTTATTTTTAATGAGAACCCATTTCCCATAAATAGAAACAATTATCTCTCAATAACTGTCTTCCACCTTGATTCTGAAAGTGACAGCAGATTTTATGTGCATACAATATCTAGATATATATTATTTAGGCATAATTCATGCTAAAATGTTTCAGTTCCAATAAATCTGAAATGTAGGTTAAAATACAGCTTTAATCTGAAAAATGACTTCACAGATTGATGGTTAAATTGACTAACAGCAGAACAAAATGACAGAGGATTTATCATAATAAATGCACATAAAGGATCCAAAATAAAGATCATGCAACATAATGAGACAGAGAAAAATGGATTATGATGGAGAAGGAAATAATATGCAATATATTTAGTCTCAATTTCTCTGTTTTCCTCATCCTCTCATGTAAGAAAAATAGAACATACACTGTAAACCATTCAACTTACGAATTTTTTGTTTCTTGTTTAAGAATCTGAAGCATTGCCTGCATATAGATGCAACAAATCTGCATAAACTCAGCCATAAATACATATCCTTTAATATAATAAGGACTTTTCTACATATCTTTTTGAGACTTTTCCATTTACCAGGACAGTGAAATTGATAATATGTACCTGTCTATTTGCTGTGCATGCAATGTGGTAATGCTTTTTCCTCTGCAATGAAGTGTTCATTACTTCAGAAAGAAGCATCGAGAGTCTTCGTGAGATTCCTACTGGAACCACTTGTTCCCTCTCCACATGTTATGAACAGCTGTCTAATTTGGAGCCTGGCTTTCAAAAAGTTCAAATCATGTGCAGTAATGAGGAAAAAAAAATAGTAACTTTTGCTATGCTGTGTGATGTTTGTAATGAATAATTTATTATTTTTTTTTCACAGTTCTTGATTTTCAGTGTGCTATTGTTTGCTGCTTGTTCTGCACTTTGCCAAACTTGTACAATATTCTGATCTCAAAGTATTTTCATACAGATCCGAACTCCTTATTTACACCTGCAAAAAGTCCCTCTTTGGCTTTCTTGCAGGCTCCTTTAGGTACTGGAAGTCTGCATGTAGGTCACATCAAAGACTTCTTGCACATAATTTTTCATTAATCTTATGATCATCACTTTTTCCAGTTTTTCTGCTACGTCTATGAAAGTGCTGTCATGCTTTTCTGTGCATGATTTACACACCAAAAATTATTTAGCTCTTCAGAGTTTTTTCTTTTGTCACATTTTTATTTTGTTTTATTGCTTAATCAGAATTATCTCTATTCTTTCCTATCT
>WBND01000221.1:847923-874643 GCA_013398595.1 Tychaedon coryphoeus | reverse complement strand
TGTTACAGGGGTTGGAACTGCACGGAAGTCAGAAGAAAGTGAGTTGGAGAAGGAGCAAACTGACATATGTTCACTGTAAAGATTTCACTTTCATGAGAAGCAGTCATAATCAATAAAGTTTACCTGTTGGAGTAAAAATTAAAAATCTTTTATTTGGATTTTGGATCCTATGGAATATTTGAGTGACAGTTTCAGACCAACAACATGTGCTTTTATTTCTGGTTCTATTTTTGTAGAGGAAAGTGTTTTCAAACACTTCTGTGTTCACACATATATGTTAAAATAATTTTGTGGCCTGTGACCTTAATGTCTCAGCTGTGGAAGTAGAAACGAGAATAAAAAAAATTTAAGAATTATTGTAGTTTGTTAGTTTTGAGTTTTGTTGTTTTGGTTTTTTGGGTTTGTTTTGTTTTGTTTTTGTTTTTGTTTTTGTTTTTTTTTGTCTTGAGGTTTGGGGTTGGTTTTTTTTCTTTAGAGTTTCATTTTCAAGAACATTGTATTTAAATGCTTTGGACATGTACTTTGTTGAAGTACATAGATAGTATAAATGATGATAAAAGCAAGTACTGCTACCCAATATCCATTTCTCAGTCCAGAGGTACTAACTCTGACAGTCAACAAAATCAAAGAAAAACACTTATGTAAGTGAAAGGATGTCTGATTGAACACTGAATTGTATTTATTGCTTCTGGGTGGAAAAGAGATACTAAATCCCTGTTTGGAAGAAGAGCCTGACCTAATGCATGCCATGGCAATTCTCTACAGTCCTTCACTTTGTTTATTCTTAGTGAGTGCATTACAAAGGTGCTCCTTTATACATTTTTACATAAAGCACTTTCAAAATTCAAGCTGTGCTAATGCGATTACCAGGAGTATGTGCACACAAAGGCTGGTTTCTTATCCCCACATTTAAATTCTATATACTCTTTCTTCTGCTTCATTTATATTCTGGTAAGCATCTATGTAATTCTTCTTTTCTTTTATCAAATGTATGAGCAAACTATAGCAAAATCATATCCAACATGCACAAATCTTCCTTAGCAAATCAAATCTGAAGTCAGAAATACAAATGATGAACTAGAAACAGAAAAACATACTATGTTTTTTTCTCAAATAAAAAGTTCTCTACCAGCAACAACAAAAAAGACATTTTTCACAGTTAAAGCATGTAGCAGAACCTTTTTTCTTCACATTAACAAGCAAAGAGAAATTGGAAAGGATATGTTCCTAGTCACTTGAAAGAAAAATTTTTTGGCTATTGGTTGCTTTCTGGTACCCATATATCTTCATGAACTTATAGAACATTTGAAAGAAAATTCCTCAAATTTTTTTTCTTTCTCTTCCCCTGCCTTCTTCCTTCCCTCATACTATATGAAGATTGTTTTGCTGTACTTATGCAGACATGTGTCTATGGACTAATTTTGTAAAGTTTTCACTTTTGATGTGCAGCACTTTTATTTGATCATATTGATTAATCACAGTAAAACTATTATTAAAAATTTAAATGTTGAAAACTTTTGGAGTATTACATACTGATGAAATGGCAATTTGCATGAGCTGCCATCTGCAAGCAATGTTTTCAAACAGCGTTACAAGCTGTTAGCCTTTTGGTCTTTGCAACCTAAGTATAACCTCAAAAACAATAATGACCTGATCTCTCACTACTGAAAACTGCTCTCATTTGTGACTGAGAAATTCTGTATCTAGGAAGAATTTGATAAACTGGGTCAAGCACATTGTAAGCTTGCAGACATGGCTTTGGAGGAGGGGGGAGAAGAATAAAAATTTTATCTCTATCCACAGTGCAGATACTAATTTCTTTCTGCTGAATGTTTTGAAAATTAGACATTTGTTTGTGCAGTGTTTACAGAGTAATCTGGACTATCTGAAAGGCAACATAACCAAATATCCAACAGCAAGCTTGGGTGAAATTCTTATGAACAGGTTTAGCACTCCAGTTGAGTCATCCTGGATTTTGTTGTGATATCTGAATAGTCCAGGAGATATGACAGGTAAGCAACTGCTATTATCAAAAATGTTTGTTTTCAGTGCTTTAACACCTAAAGCACATGAGGGGAAAAGTGCTGTCTTGCTCAGTCTAGATCTCAGTGTGGGAGAGGATGACAAGCATGTGGGTGAGGAAAAGGTCCAGCTCACAGCTCTGGAATGCTCCTTCTTAGAGACTGATGCCAGGGCAGCACAGTCTTGCAGATCACTCCTCTAGAATGGAGTGGGATGGGTGGAAGAAAGAAGCTGCAGTAGGATAAACAGCTAACAGTGATTCAAGTGAGATCAAAGTCAGCATTTGACCCTTAATAATGCATTGACATTGGATCCTGACATTAGGTTGTTGATTTTTAAATACTTTAACGTTACGCTTTGCTAGCACAAATCAATGCAGCAACTGATTTACTGAAGAATGCATTGATCTACAACCACTGATCCATTATAAAAGGCAACTTTTAAATTTTGTTCTGAGAAGCTGAGTTTAGGACACCTAAATTTTAATGTCCTAAAATACAGTCTGTAGGCTACTGATGATCAATTGATTATGACAATTAAGAACATTTTTTTCTCCAATACTTTTGATCACTTATTAAAAAGTGATTGCTCTGAAAGTAAAAATAAAAAAATAAACATTTTATTGTGAAAATCAATTACATATCATGACAACTTAAAGACCTTAAAGATATTGGCATTTATCATCATAAACTCAGCCCCTTAATAGAAAGCAAATATCTTGTATCATACATCTTGTGGAAATAGTTGAAGCCTTGGTTTTAGCTTTTATATTTTTTGGATTCGCTGCTGCTTAGTGTGTAACTCGGAAACTTCATGTTATTTGTTAGTAAGCTCTCTTCACAGGGCAGTTAGACAAAACAATCCCTTCCCAGCTAGGGAATCAAGGACACCCATTACCCAAAAAGCGCAAACAACATGGAAGGGAAAGAGACAGGCCAGGGGGCTTACATTTCATAGCCTGGGGCTGTAGTTGGACAATTGACCGCAAGATGTGGATGAGCCAAAACTTATAAAAATGTAAAAACTCATGACAGGGATCCATCTTGGATTGGACTTGGATGTAGCCCCGGCCGAGCTCTTGCACTACCTGAAGTGTGTCCCTTCAATAAATACCTGCTTTATTTCTTTTGCTCTGTCTAGTTACTGTTCCAGGTCAGCCTTTCCAGACATCATAGTGACATTTTACATGTGCATATCCCCAGAGAACACCTCAGCTAAATGTTTGTGAGCATTATCAGGATGTATTCAAGTGTTCAAAGTCAGGTGGAACGGGGCTCTGGGCAACCTGGTATAGTGTCCCTGTCCATGGCAATGGGGCTGGAATTAGATGATCTTAGGAGACCCTTCCAACCCAAATGATTCTATGATTCTGTGATTCTACAATGTATTCTATCTGATATGTGTTTTATGCTTTACCTGTATTTTGATAATCTTACTTTGATTTTACATGACTATTTCAATAATCTGTCAAAAAATACTGTAAGCATTTTATACATTTTTATGATAAGACACCCTAAATTTTTGCTCCTATAAACCACTCAAACTAATTAGTCAAATAACATAAATATATATTTCTTAAAATTACAACTTAAACATTACACTTGAGGTCTTACACGGTTGTTATCCTTATTCCTTTAATAAAAATGAATTTTTTACAATGCTTTATATCTTTTTATACATGATGAATAGCTATTTTTTAAGAGCCTTAATATAAAAGAAAACAATGCCAGAAAAGTGGATATTCTTTATATAAAGAAATGTTTTAATATATGAAAATAAATATCCAGTGTTTCAATAAGATATTACTTCATCAGCACTTTTGATGTTAAAAACAATTTATTAAGATGTCAAAATTTTAAGATATTGAATTTTTTTTTCTTAATACTTAAAATATTTGGATTCAAAACCCTTTGGAATTTGAGCACCTACTTTGCAAGTTTTTAAGTATATAATTGGCAAGAGTTGTTTGCTATGATTTCTAAAGAAATAAAGTAAGTAATTCTCCATAATATCAGTAAGATTTTTGATGAGATGTTGCATTATTTGAAGCTGAAAAAGGGTTCCTTCTATTCTCATAGAGAAATATTTTTTAAAGTCTATCTCAGTATTTCTCAGAAAATATTCTTATTACTTCATAATTTATTTCCTAAAAGAATAAAAGTTTCAAATCAATCTGTTGGGAGCACTAGAAGGTAGGTTTTTAAAGTTATTTTAGGTCTGTGGTTTCTAGACCTCTGGATTTATCAGGAAATCTTTGTGTAAGACCATATTAATTCATAAATCTATATTTTGCTTAATAAATATATTGGTCTATGTAAACTCAAGGAACTGATAATTTAGCGTAATAAATGCAGAATTAAGTCCTACATATTTATCAACAATGAGGATTCTGTTTTTAATCTGGACTGCAAAGCTTTTACCAATATCTTTTCCATGGTTAATCTCCAAGAATTAATTGATGCTGGATATAAAGCAAACTATTATGTAACCAGTTACATAAAGTCATCTGGTAAGACACAACATTTAGCAAGTTACATGGGGTTTTAATTGTGTAAGTTTACTGGTAATAGATAAAACTGTCATAGTTTAAACTTGAGTGCAACAGTCTGAAAAATGTCTGTATAATGCTAAGTAGAGTACAGGAATACTGACAAAGGATTAAATCAATGTTTATTTGGAATATTTCCAGGCTGGCAAAGTAATAATTTGTGTTGTAATTCTTATTTATTATAACAAATAATGGTAGGGGTAATGTCAATAGTTAATAAGTACTACATATTTCCATAAAAAGATTGGTTTAGAGATCACATAAGTGATTTGTGTAGCAGTTTAATTGCATAAAAATTGCAGACATTATCCAGAAACTGAATCCCTATTAAACAGTGTTGCAAGGACAAGGGTAGCTACAAGACAGACATAGGGACTAGCCAAAGCTGCCAATATAATTGTCTGAGGAATTTGCCAAGGAGACAGATGCTGCTGACAGAAAATAGTGTTCCACTCCATGACATTTGGGTACAGCAATGATCAAATCTAAGACAAACAAGAGTGAAACTGTCCTACACTCCCATGCAATGTTATATCTACTAACGGTGTGCACTGCAGTGTTCCTGGTTCTCTTAGACAAATGAGAAATTGACTTGTGCACAAAGAATAAACTTTCTAAGCTCTGCTATGTGTCTAAATTTTTACCTGTACTGCAACTCACAGATACTTCTAAGAAATGGCAGCTTGAGAGAGAACAATTTTTACAGAATCACAGTGATCTTCACAACTCTCAAGTCAGCAAGTCAGAACTAATAGTTTCATGTTTGTAGTTCTGATATTTTGTTCCTTGCAGAATTCCATAAAGAACTGTCTTGGGTTACACTATGCAAACTCTGCTGAAGTCCAGGTGATAATTTGATACAGAAAGTTCTGTTTGCTCTACCACACAATGCTTAAGTGATACACCCGGTCAGAGGAAATGCTGCTTGGAAGCATGAATATAAACCATAAACCTGCCACCCAAAATTGTATTTTAGAATGGACCATATATAGCTGTTGATCAGCAAGAGCACGGTTAGTACCAATCTTCTGACTTTTTGAACTCAGGAAGGGCAAAGGCTCAGAGTATGCCCTGAGAGGTTGCTCTGTGGTGAACACACAGACACTATGTTCATTTGTGAGAAAAAATGGAGTACAGCTGGGAGTAGGAAACCCAATACAGGTAGGATATTGACTACAAAACATCTGAGAAGGAGCCCTGTTGGAGAGATACAAAAGGTTGCCTTTAGGCTGACCTACTGAAGAGTGAAAAACAACAAAGAATTTAAGAATATAAAAGCATAAGTCCTATGTAAATATAAGTTGTTTATTTGTATGTTTATTTGAACTTGGAATTTAGTGAAGGCTCCAGAGAAAAGGGAAGGGATGGTAAAATACCAAATAAAGTGCAATACCTGTTGTTCCCATAGGAAAGAAAATTCTGGTTATCTAAAAACTGTGGTGAGTCTGAAGATCTTGGAATCATGGCAGATTTATTTCCGAAATTGAATCAACTTAGCTAAGTGAAGATCATTGCTCAAATGGTTAAACTGGACATCACAAATTATTAAGAAAGAAATAAAAAGTAAACCAGAAAATTTCATTATGCCGTTATTTCATTATCTGGAAGCCCTTTATTCTTTTACTGCCTGTAAGACTGCATGATAGTCTCATACTTCTGTCTCAAAACTTCTGGAATAGAATATAAATAGAAAGAAAGAAAATGACAAAATACATTAAAAGGTTGCTGTGTTAGGACTGATTAAAACACTATAACTCTTCTTCCTGGCAAAGAGGAAACTGAAAAAAAGTTAAGATTTGGGTTTCTAAAGTCATATATGGTATTTAAAAGAGCTCCACAGGTTTGGTACCTAGCTTTCAAGAGAACTGAAGCAGATGAATTAAGGTTTAGGCAGGAGGTTTAGTTGGTATATTTTCATACAAGATATAAAAATCTTTGGGACTAATTGAAAACATAAGGAAGCTCAAAAATCTTCAAAAAATAATGGCAGAAAAGGGGTTTTTTGTTAGCTGAGGGGTTATACCTCTCTTTTAGCTGTCTGTTTTTCATAAGTACCTGCCAGAGTCTCATATTAGATGGAGGGCCTTTGACAATTTCATACAGTCTTAAGTTACTGTTCTTTATGCTTTAGTCATCACAAGAAAAAATTAAATGGCTATCAGAATTAATTATATAAGATTTAAAATATTTTGCATTGGCTTTTCCACTATTTTTTCTTAGCTATTATTTACAGACCTTGATGTCTTATAAGTCACAACTATGACAAGACTGGGTTAGATAAGAAAGTGTCATGTCCTATGAAGTTTCCTGTAGAATGAAACCATAACACAGCCAAAGTTCAAAAAAAAAAAAAACCAAACCAAAAACAAACCTGGAATTTATGTAGCTGTCTAAATTTACCTCTGGAGGAATTATGATAATTCAACTTTACCCTCTCCCATCTTTCATACAGATTTCATATATATGCTCTTCCCTTGCCTTGCCTTATCTGGCTTTTCTCTGGTCATGGCTTTGCCAAATTGGGTCAAGTCTCACTGTCTCAGTTATAGCTCTATGTGTAATTGTGTCTGCCATACCAGTTCCATAGAGTTTAACAAGGTTTCAATTCTGTCAGCTGTTATGGCCCATGAAGTGATTGCTAAGACAAAGTCTTCAGGTGAGTCAAGAGTGACTGTGGGAGCAATCTGTCCTGACCAAGCTACTCTGTTAAATCCATTAGGGCTCTACACAGTCATTTAACTCTGGATCTGAGCATAAAATGGAGAGACAGCTGGCAACAGCTCAAAGCAGCTGTTCTCTTCTCTCTCTCCCTGCTGCCAGGACAGGTGGTATCTCAAAATTATCTTATTTTTGATAAACATATAATAAAATTGTATCCATTTGGTTACATTTGGAAAAAAAATAATACTTCTGTCAATTTTCATCAAGCCTCAACCATTCATAATGTTGCAATAACTGAAGACTAAATTGGCAGGTGCCTCATACAGTACTTCTGAAAAACAGATCATATATATTGGACCAAGTCCTGCTAGTGGTCAGGTCTAGCTGAGTCTTTGCACTCTTCAAGACACTGTAGAGATTTTGTGTTAAATTATCCTTTTCTGCTTACTCTTTGCAGTGCCACCCAGGGATTCATTTCCAAGACATTTTGTCCAAGCCAGCTTGGAATTAGGAAAATACACTCATTACTAGACATCAAGCATGTCTTAGTCTCCTAGATTTTGTTCTCCTTAAAATAAAATAAGTAACTTCTACTCATTCTTAACAAGAATTTGGGCAACTTTTCTTTAGAAATAAAATGAGTCAAAACATAGTCCTGTATTTTTGGTTTTGGTTATTTTTTTGTTTTGTTTTGTTTTGTTTTGTTTATTTTTTTTTAATAAATCCCACTGGAATATGCGTTTTATTTCTTCAGCTTCCAAATTACTGTTAAATTGTTTAGCATGGTTCTTTTAATAACCTTCCTCTGATGGCTCTTTTCTATATGCCTTCGGAAGTTAAATCTAATTAGAGTAGCTGTAGAACTGTTTGGCATATGTCTCATAAAATTCTTTACCCCCTGCCCTCCTCCATACTTAATACTTCCTAATTAATTCTGAAATGAAAATGAAAAGGAATTGACATACATACCAGTTTTCACCCAGACAAAAACAGTAGAGGTCCCCACAGAGTATCTTCGGAAACCATACTCACAGAGAATGAATAAATTAGTTTATAAAACAGAAAAAATATTTTTTTATACATCTATGATTTTCACCCAGGTCTTCACTTTCTCAAATTTATCTTTTTGTTTACTGATAACCCAAGTAGGTCCCCTTAGATCAAAATGTCTTACTTTCCAGTAAGGATGAAGTTCATACTGCTAAATTGGTGTGTTCATGTATATAATCTGTATAAAACTAGGTTTAAAAAAACATACTTTTCATGTGTTTTAGGAATAAAAACGAATCAGTGAGCAAGGAACCGAAACAATTTACTGACTATAAAAGTAACTATTGATGTTCATCCTCTAAATAAGCTGAGTATCTAAAGCTTGTATTTTAAACATACAGAATTACACTGTGTTGTCTATGATCCAGAAATTGAAGCTATACTCCATGAAGTACTAGTGTCTTTTTTGAAATTGATTTTGCTCTTTCAGACTTCAAACTTCCAGGGACAGTGAATATAGTTTATATGTGCATCAGGTTTTACAGTCTTAGTTTACACTTGAAATGGTTTTGTTGGGCCAGCAGTGACTAAGAGACAGACTCCCACCCAGTCATTCACTCACTCCCCTCCATTCAGCAGGAAGGGGGAGAAAATAGGAAAAAAGCAGTAATGGGAAATCTCATAGGTTGAGGCAAAGACAGGGAGATTATTTCCCTGTTAGAAGTGTTGGCAAAATGGATTGGACTCAGGAAAAAAAAAATTGCCGACGTGAATAGATTTGGCTGGTGAGAAACAAAAAGACAAACAATAAAACAGGAACTTTACTCACCCTTGTCATGGCTTAGGACTATGCAGCAATGAAATGAAACTGATACAATATATGCACTTAAATAAAAAAAAAAATAAAAAAAAAGACAAAATATATAATTGAGGTCATATACATAATTTTTCGTATTTTGTTTCTTCAGATTGGGTTCTTTTAATTGAATGGGTCATTTGAGGGGTTTCTGCTTAGCTCTCCATCTCACCCTTGTAACTATAATGTTTGCTAGAGTTAGCAATCACCATTGGTGTAAAAGTTGTCTTGATATTAACCTTATCAATCAGCTTTTTTAACATCAATGTTATGATATACTCTTTAGGTGAATTTTTATCAGCATTTAAACTACTCAAAAGCAGAGCAAATAATCTGAAAATTAAATCATAAAAATCAACTTCCAGTAAAAGAGGATAAACCTAGAACTGATTATTTTTCCAAATCAAATATATTTGTCTCCCATATTAAACACATATCCCCAATGCTTATATTTGCAAAGTTTTTTATATTTTATTGATCCACCTCTTAGTTCTGATAATTTCATGGCATTAATTAATAATAAATATAAAACTGTCATTTGCCAACAAACATCTTAAAAATCTGAAAACTAAGGTTGGTTTTGAAGAAGATTCAAACAGATGTAAATGCTTAGCTGTTACATGAAGAGAAGTGCAAGGGATATTGTGTGTGTCTACATAGTCATTGATAATTCTTGCAGTAATTCAACACATTTTTTAACTATCCAAAATTTGCTAAATGGGACCTACTTCTACTATTACCCTGGGGTAATTTTCATGTGGGAAGGAGGTGGTCTTGGAGAAGGTAGAATGAGCAGAAACAGGGTGAAACCTGGGTCTTTGGATGACTAAACTCTTGTTGCATGTTGTTCTTTGTGTTCCCTGTAGACTTAACACAAATGTTCCCTTGGTGTGTATTGCTATCCTGATTTAGACTCCCACAGCAGCTCATTAACAGTTTCAAGGCAGACCTTTTGAGAGAAGGATTTTTTTAAAAAAACAAAATACACTCTTCAACTACTACACAGCTTCTGGAACCATGCTACCTCTGTAAAGACAAAAGGATTCCAAGAGATCTTTTACCCTAATGCTAAAAAAAATGAACAGTAGAATCTGAGCCTGAGGTCACCAGCACCATGGATGGTCCAGACCAGGAAGATGTGGAAGGAGCAACACTGATGCCATATGTTCCATTTGAAATGTTTGGCTGTCACCTCGGATTTGAGCATTCATTTGTTTTCGGGTCAGAGTTAGGTTTCAGACAATCATAAAGCTCTGGGGACACTGGGACTGGATAAGGTATGCCAAGGGGATCACAGCAGTATACCAATATTACTCCTTCCACACTTTTAAACCTAGGCCACTCCTTGTCCTGAGGACCTGATCTTCAGCCCCATGCCATCATTAGAGTTAGGGTTTGGAAAACCTCAAAGCCTTCAGCTCCAGGCACAGTGGAGCTGCAAAAGTCTTGCCAAGAGGAGCACGGCACTGCACCCACATTGCTCTTTCCACAAATATTTGAACTGGATCACCCTTTGTGGTGGGAACCTCATGCTCAACACCAAGCCATTATTAGGGTTGAGATGAAGGTTCAGAGAACCACAAAGCCTACAGATCCAGGGATATAGGGGCTGAAGAAGCAATTGCAATGTGTGCAGTGACACAGATCCATATTGCTCTTCCAGATTTCCAGATGCTCAAGAAGAACTTATTATATATGACATTTTCCCTTCAGAACTGTGCAGATTTTTAACCTAATTAATACTGTTTGTATTTTGATAATTCTATAAAGTAGTGGGTTCAAGGTATTCCTCTTTTTTTTTTTTATCTCATAAGCATTCATCATGGTAAAGCGTGGAATTAGTAACCAAAGTACACAGCTTTAGAAGCCGTCTCAGCAAAGACTGCTTTGGAAACAGAGTACATCTTGTCACCTTCTAAATGCAATACTTCACACTCACACCTCAGCTGGGAGCAGAGAGAGGTGAAGAAACAATCAATGATACAACAAAGTGGAAAACTAGACTAAGGAGGAAAAAAATCCCACCATGAACAAATTCCTCCAGAACAGACCTCAGGATGTCATATGACTCATCAAAACCTCTCAATTCTATTCTTGAGAATAATTGTTGACCAAGACACAAAGGGACATGGATAGATGAAGACAGTTTACCAGGGTAGAGAAGTAGGTACTGGAAAGGTTGCACTTTTATAATAATTTTCAGAGTATTATTGATGTTTTCATGTATTAATGAGATAATTTGTATGACTAGAATCTTATAATGTTGATTACACTTACAAAAAAGCATAGCACATGTGGTATGCTCCTTTCACCAATAAGAGCATTATGGGAGCAAAAATGCATTACATGTAGTTTTTGAGGACAACAAATGTGATATAAACACATAAAAAGAAAAATGCACATATACGTATATATGTAGACATTTATGTATATAAAGAAGCATCTTTCAAAAAGAGATGTGAATTGGTCACAGTCCTCCTATTTGTCCTAAAGAAAAGATCACTTAAACAAAATTTAACTAATCATAATTTTTACTCTTAGTGGGGAGTGGCGAGTTCACATATGTAAATGGGAAACAATTTTAGTCAAAACAGACCAAATTTTGCCCTCACTCCTATCTGTAAAGCCTTATTAATGTCAGGGTATTGCATCATTGAAATAGAGAGTAGAACTTGGCCTCCATACCTACCCTATTAATATTAATAATAGCAACATTTTGTATAAAGTGTACTTTAGATCTCATGAAAGTTGTTAACGGTCTTAAAGATTTCAAACCTGCTTCCTGCTGCAGATCAGATAGCTCAGGAGCAACACCAGGAAAAGCTGCTCCAATTGATTCAATTATTGTGCCTGAGTACTGGTGTGGTGGGACTGCTTCTAAAGGAGGGGCTGCAGTTCACTCGGTTAGGATTGGTTGAATTATTTATTGCAGTTACTGAATTATTTATTTCTTTTCACCAAAATGCTTTGATTTGTGTAAATGTATTTGACAAACATCGTTGTTCAATCAGTGTAGCTGGAAAAAATCCAGCTTTGGGTGCCTCAGTAAAGATTTGGTCTTGCAAGGCACTGGGACTTGTCATGGCATTTTTTGTGACACGGCATTTTTGCTTTTTGAAAAATTGACTGAAGGCTTCAGGACAGTGGTGAATGACAAATAACAAACAAGAGAGAGCAATGCGTTTGTTCTGTTGACAGATCTTCGCACTTCCATACACATCATCCTTAAGGACTGCATTTTCTACTATCTATGATCAGGCAAATAACACCCTCATTCTTTTTTGTCAATATAAAAAAAAAATGATCAAGAATAAACATTGAACTAAACGGCTTTTAGAAATCTGAACAAACATTCACGCATATAGGACTTTATAAATTTCACATAAGTTTTAGGTCAAGAAAAAAAGAAGAAGAGGAAAAAGAAAATTCAAATTACCTTCAGTGTCTTCTACTTTGAAATTCAAAACTTAGGCAAAAATGCTGCATAAGTCTGAAGTTTCACAGGAGGATGAGATAAAACAATTCTTCTCTAATATGCTTTCTCTTTTGCCTTACACATTTTTCTTCATCTGCTTTTGGGTTGTCTCTGGAACTCATGAAATCCAGTAATGAGCTGATTTGCTACAGAAAGTTGGTAAAATATGTATTAATATACAACTATATCTCTATGTTGCTGGCTATTTTATATGTTAAAACCACTTAGGGAAAGGCTTGATAAAGACTAGAAGTAGCATTAGGCAGAGGGCAAAGGTAAAGGGGGAGATATTAGCTAGAAACTGCTGGTTGACACAAAAGGATCTGAAGTCTAAGTTCAATACTCTCATGTTATGATCATCATTCTGTTTCGCTAACAAAAGGGCAGCATTAATTTCTTTTGAAACAGTGAAACAGCTACCTGTCATGTGGCTGCACAGAGTTTTAAACACTAACTCATGAAATGGATGACCTAATACAGTAATATTTTTGAATTTCTCATGTTTGTTAATTACTTATTTTTTAAATAATATTTTCCCCTCACAACTTCAAACTTAAAGAAAATTAGTAACAGCTGTCACTGTCTATTTTCAAATGTTGGAAAGAAGTAAACAGTTGAAAAACATACACAAGGATACTTTTAGTCTCCAATTTCTCTAAAGACAATGCCCTGTAGTATGTAATAACTGTGTAGCCTGTTTCTACTCAGATTCTTCTATGAAGTGTTTCAGAACTAAGTTGCCCTGAAACACAACCTTGAACTCTCTATACAAGAAGATCAAGAGATTAAACTAGAGACAGATAGAAATTATGAAAAACTCCCTATAAACTTGGATTTAGACCACTATTTTAAGCATCAAATTCCTTTTCCCAGTACTGTTTTTTCTTGTATAGTTGCATGAGTAATAGGATTAAATTACCAAAGAGAATGAAACAAGATCCTCGAAAGTCCTGCTCCTATTTTTTTGTAAAAATCACAGTACATGACTCAAAGATTTTTTTTTTATATTATATCTATTTGATTCAAAACTAACTACATGTACTTCAATCTCTGGGTCTTCCTTTAATTGCCAATTGCAGATACTGTTCAGAGTTAAAAAAGAAAGCTGTTACTGAAACTGTTATCGGAATGTCATGGTTTAACATCAGCTGGCAAATAAGCACCACTCAGCCTCTTGCTCACTCCCTGTCAGTGGCAGGGGGAGAGAGAATTGGAAGAGGAAAAGTGTAAGGAGTACAGGTCAGAGTGAAAAATAAGCTATCTTTGAAAATGTTATATGCTATTCACCAGAAAAAAAATGGATGCTTTTATTCTGGATAATAATAATGAACCTTTTATTCTGGCTCTGACATGACTGATTTGATATAGCATCTCTTCGAAGCTGAGACCAGAAGTTCAGAATCTTTTAAAAAAGGATCCCCTTATAAATGTTACTTGCAGTAAAAGTTCTGAACCTATAAGTAGCCAGTAATAGTGTTGCTACTGGTATTTGAATGTTCCTCAATCTGTAGCTATTGCTCTGAGCAATATGAAAAAACCTAGCAATGACAATTTGTATGTTAACCTTAAAGTTCACTGATTGTCCATGAAGTGCTGGAAGATCTCAGAACATCTGTAATGTTAAGCAAAAAGCAAGGACATGACATTTTAAAGTTCATAAATAAAAGAATCTCTCATATTAAATGTACAGTGCATTTCCAACAAGAGATTTACCATAAAGTTCTGTGAAAGTATAATGACCTTACAACATGGAAAGAGAAAACATATGTGACCACTAAATATTGATGCCAACATAATATATATTTGATTACATAAATGTAATAAAATATAAATGCTATACTATACTCAATAAGACAGTATATTTAGACATAGATATTCACCTAACAAACAAAAAACCCTATTCTGTGTAAGTATATACACATATATATAAAGAGACTTCAGGCAAACCCTTTAGATGCAGTGTAATTCATTTTTTATATTTTTTTCTTTTTAACAGAAGAAAATGTCAGTTTAATAAACAACCCACCTATCAGTTTCTATCGCGTCTGATGAGTAGTCTCATCTCAATTATTATTGCTTATCTATGCACACTTTCTTTTTGGTAAAATATGCATAAAATTAGAAGATACACTAAAATTCAGAAATATGAATTTACAAATTAGAAATAAAGATTAGTTAATAAATTACTAATCACTCAGGTTATTCAGACCTGAAGGCAATTTTGTTCCTGTGGTCAATGGAGAAAGTTATTCTGCTTCATGTATTTATAGAAGAATTTCATTTACTGTGCCAAATTATTTACACATAAATTCAAAGATAAAATTCAAGTCCATAGAAAGTCACAAAACGTAGAAAACTTTTATATAAATGATTATACAAATGTCTCTTAACACTCTGTATCCTCTTTGGATAATTCTTTACTTATGAGACATTTTAAAATATGATACAGTTTTGATCTGCTGCAGAAAGCAAGCTTATTGTTCCAGAATGTTTGCTTAAAGTGTAGAGACAGAGTAACTATTCTTAATATTTATATTAACATAATATTTATAGTATATTGTATATTTAGATTTAGATTTGTATCTATATGTATTGTAGATACAGTATATTTTGATTTAGTTTATAAGCCTTTTACATTATATTGATTAAGACATAGTCTAATGGAAGTGTAGCATAATGAAAGTAATATTTTTTTACCTTTTAAACTGAGAAGCTGTTTATATCTTCAAGGCTTCCCTGTTGGATACTGCAGAAGGGAAATAAAGGTAAAGAAGGAACTAAAGAAAGGTTTATGACTGTCCAAGGATATGAACAGAAATAGAAGGGAAGACACTTGGAGTGCAACTGCTTTCTGAGTCCAGCCTCCTGTATATATCTGAAAAGAAAGGAGTATATAGATGACTTATCTGATAAGCTATGGGTAAGTGTTTGGATGAATTATGTACATTTATGTTTGGATATCTGCATCTTACTTTCTTGCCTTAGAGTTCCACCACAATCAGAAGATTCAGAGAATAAAGTTTCAAAAATGTCTCATTTTACCCTGAAGCAGATATTAAAAACTGGTCAGATAATCAGTATGATGAATAATGGTAATTTTCTTCCACTAAAAAGTGAAAGAACTACAAAAAACCCCTACTTCATATGTAGACATCATAATTTTAGATATCTAAATCTAAACCTAATTGATTAAAACAAACAAAACATAAAAGAACAGGAAGTACAAATTTTAATTTGAGGAAAAATAGGATCTCAGTATTTGAAACACATTGACCATTGAAATTGTCATGGTTTATAAAAATCCCTTTCTGCCCTAACTGCCTAAATGGTGTTAAAAGGTAATTCTTTTTACAGTGTACCTGAATCAGGACAGATATATTTCTGATTTTTTCAGAGATGACTTTTCAAAGTAAAGACATAATAGATTGTTCTTCTCCAGTGAAAACTTGAACACTTTAACTGTTGTCTGTTTTACAGTTACTTAAATTCTGTGGTTTATGCTTTCCTTGAACAAAGCCAAAAAAAAAAACCCATCCACTGTAAAAGAAACTCAAAGATTTTTTCTCACTCATTTGTGTATTTATATGAAAGTTGAACATGTAGTACAGTAATTGGGCTCCCTACTAAGTGGTAAAGGCACTCAGTTTATAACAGTTTGCAAGAGTCGGCGATCTGGCTTCAGGATTTGTGTTTGACTTGCCTTTTAAATTAAGTTAAACTATTATTTTAAATGATGAAGAAGAGAAGAATTGCAGACCTAAGCAATTGTTATCAACCAAAACATATTTTGAAAGATTAGCAATGCCATCAACCGTCCCTTGTGCAAAGTATTTTATTAATTGTAATTATTATTATTCATCCAGGCACTTTCAGGTTCCTCTATCATGAGTATATTCTTTGACCTAGGACATGACTCTCAAATCTGCAAGTCAGTATGAGGGCAGATGTGCACTTACAGTCTGGTTGAGATGTATGAGTGTAGCTGCCTGTGCATGACTCTGAAAGTCTAATCAGTTTCAGTAAATCTCTTGCATTCAATTATGGGTCACTGTGTGCAATTTCTATTGACCTCCTTACTGAAGAAAGCTATCAAAGTAGGTATATTTGTGCACTTCATAGTACTGTACCATGGGCAGTTACAGGGGCATTTGGGGGAAATGTAACAGAAATGGGCAAAAAAACTTGACTAATTCAAGACCTGAAAAATATAAATTTATACAGTAACTGTAATTATACTGTAATGAAGAAAACCACTATATGTGCTGTAATTGCTTAAATCAAATATATGCTGTACTTCCTTCACTTTGAGAAACAGGTCTGCTTGCTACAAGTAATGTAAAATATTTGCTACAGCGATTTGAGGTTTTAGTTCAGACAATCTTGCTGGACCACCTGCTGGTTCTAAAGATCAGCTGTCAACACAAAGGGTGGATTCATAAAAGATACTCTCACCCTGGTAGAGCTGTAAATATAAGAGCAGAGGGGTGCATGCTCTGTTTCCAAAGCTGTGTGGAGAGAGACCAGCACTGTATAAGTTAGTTGGGTGCTGCCAGATGCAAGCTTCCAGTCAGTAATCTTAGCTAATGGAAACATCCGCGAGAAGAAGCAAAGGTATTATCTGGCATCACTGAAAAAAATCTTCATGGAGCTGAAGCCAGGTGTTGCAAAATTAAAATGCTGTGTGGAAACAGTAAATAACACATGACAAAATAGGAACAGATATGAATGCAGAGCTGCAACTACTCTGCAGTATAAAAGAAATCTACTGACTAGAATAAAATCTGTTTGTGACTGCATTTGACACATGAAAAAAATGATTAAGAAAGGTAAACAAGAATAAAGCAGAGCTAATGGTCTAGGCCCACTTACTAAGATGTTTGAAAGGGATTCAAAGAATAATGTCACTGTGGAGGACCAATTTTAAGTGCATTTTGTCTCAAACATTTTGACTGTTATGAAGAGAAAGGTATGACCAAAAGAGAGGGTCCCGTGGAGGTGTGACATTGCTGTTCTGAGCCAGCTTCCTGCTCCACCTTGACATTCGGACTCAGCTACCCCCAACTCACTTCCTATGTGTGTGCATGAACAGAACAGTGCAAGAAAATTTAGTTTACACAGGAGCTGTACACCAGATTAACTACAAAAGGAAGCAAATTTGGGTTTCTCACTCTTTTTTCTTCTCTTTTGTTCTCAGTGTTTACCCCAGCTTTGGACCATCCACTCAGCAGGACAAATACGGGATGTAAGGATGGAATTATATTCTTTGTTCTCTCTCTCCCTTTACTGTCTTTCTTTGTCTCCCTCCATGCTTTTCCTGGGTAAGACATAGCTATCATACTCTACCCTGTTACTCCACGCTGAGCTTTTTTGTGGGAGGGAGGAGCATTTTATGTCTTGGTAACCAGCACCTTTGAGAAGTTTCTTGCGAGGAGCTGAGAGCTTATTGAAGTTTACTGTAGAAAAATCAGGGCTTGTGTGGGAAGATAGTTTGTAAGGATAGTTCAGAAGGCAATTTTCCTCAATGAATTACAGCTGTACTGATTGCCAAGAAGCAGAGATAGCCTCACCTGCTCAATGAGGATGGGTGCTAGAAAGAGTGGGCTAGCTAGTTGAGAGTGGCAGATGGGGCTGGAGCTGGAGACCCAGAGTCTGCTGCAGTTTGGGATGGGGTCTGCTGCAGTTTGGGATGGGGTCTGCTGGCTCTGCTGTGAAAAGAAAGGGACGTGTGCTCGTGCAATGGAGAGGCAAGGTGAGAAGATGCTGTGTGAGACAGTCAGGGTTAGGTGGCTGGGTATGGGACAGGGTGGGTTTAGCCAGCCATGCAGGGATAAGGAAGAAGGAAACGTGGAGAGGAGAGGAGTCAGTGCTGTGTGAAGCTGCATGTGAGGAAAGGAGTCAGAGTTGCCTGAGAGTTCATTGAAAGAAGGCATGAGAAGTTTTTAATAAAGGACTGGTGATGGTGTCACTTCTGTCTGTCTCGACATAATTGCAACAGGCTTGTTAGCTTCCACTTGTAAAAGTGTACTGTATGAATTTAAGGGCTTGTTAGCCAACACCTTTTGAGTCTAAACTGTAAAATAAAACCAAAAGTTCCCTGGCACATGGTGTGGTGTCTTTGTTTAGCTTGACAACAGTTTATAACAAACTAAAGTGTGGCCTCTAGCAATGGGTCATGGCAGTCGCACAAAAGGCAGCACTGGTGAGCACAATGGCAAAAAGTCAATGCAACATTTCTGAGTTCTGCAACAGTGAGCTGCACATCTTAAGTCATGAAGGGCAGTTAGATTCTTTTAGCACATGGTTTGCTCAGGGTAACTTCCATTCTAGCTTCTTCAGACATACCATTACCTCTACTGCTATCATTAATAATAATTTATTTTAAATCTTTGCAAACATAGTAACATCTCAGGCAGTTTAAAGCCACAGGTATAGAAAGTCATGCAAGCCCTGTGGATAATAAATATTACATTTACAAATATTAATAGAAACAGAAAATTGAGCAACATCTGATTTCAATAGAATTAATATTATTTCATAAAAAGCTTGAACTATGACCTCCTAATATGCCTTCAAAACTTTAGTCCACCAGGCCACCTTTAGATTAAAGGAGGTGGAGTATAATTTCTGCAGTCCCAAAATGTTAACTCATTGCATGACACAGTGCTTCTAAGGCATAGTGTCTGTTTGGGGTTTTTTTTCCAAATTATTTTATATTATTATGATAAGACCTCTTTTCCAAATTTCCATCTTATGTTCCTGTTTTAAATGTGGTTCTGAATGTCAGAAAAATACTAGAATATGAAACCTACAAAATCTAACCACTTTTTCCTGATTGAGTATGAAAGCCACAGTATTAATTTGCTTTTTTTTAAGCATCAAAAATGGTGCAGGCAGTATATACCAGCTATATCATCATGTCATTCCATTGGCATGCAGTTCCAATTTTAACTATACACCTTAAACATAAACTACAGAATGAGTAATGTAATTGATTGCTGTGGAAATTAACTGTGTGAGAAAAATCATTATTATTTCAAAACTGTGGTAGAAATAATTGTCTTGTTGCATGCCAGAATTAGCATTTTAGACCCATTATAGGACTATAAGCCTAAGGAAGCTATCCTTTTCTTTTGTATTTTTCCTATTTTTCTTTCCTCCAGAGTTAATATTCCTGCCTACAAATCAATTTGAATATTCTAATAAATAATCCCATGATATTTTACTCACTAAAGCAGACTGAGCTGACAATATTGGTATGCTTGTAGAGAAGTGAGACTTCTGCATACACCAGAAATATGAAAAGAAAATAATTTTCAGTGTATTGCAAACAAAATAAACCATTGAAATACAGTCATGGCATCTATTTACTTAACAGCTCTTTTGAACTACCGAGAGTCAGGAAATTAAAAGTAAGGAAACACATCATGTCCATGTTTAGCCCCTATCTAGGTGTTTCTTTCTCATTCAAACTGTGAGTGCTATGTAGGGAAAACTTCAGTTGTAGTTGTTGAATATGAACCCTTACCTAAACAAGGGGACGCTGGTTGCATGAACAGAGATTTCTGTTTCAAAGGACATTCATCTCAAAGGTGGAAGGGTGATGTTTGCATCTCATTCTCTGATATTCTGGTGGACACTACTGCCCTTGATTAGCAGATGTGAATCTCTTGCATCCCTCTTTTCAGAAATTGCAATGAAACAGCAGATGCCTAGAAAAGTTTGATTTGGTATTCCTTTTTTATTTTAAATTGATGCTGTTCTACTGTATATAAACTAACAGATAAACCTGCTGTATAAACCTGCTAAACTGGGATCCTTATCTTCAAACTCAAAATGTTTCAGTAGGACTGGATTTGTGAGTACAGAAACTATGGCATTCCTCCTGGAAAGCACAGGAGTTTTGAGGGATGACTGAGATGCTGCTAGCAAGGTGTGTATACACTCTGGACATCACCACACTTGGAGTTCAGATAAATGTCCTATTTTGAAAGGGAAAAACCCAGATGTCCCTTTCAATAACAGAATATCTAGTGTTTAGTCCTAAGTGCTTTCAATTTTCTTTCGCCTCAGCTTCTATGAGATTACAGGCTAAACTAGGAATTAGTCAGAAATTTAGCTGTTGGTGATGTTTTAACTGAAGTAGTAGGTTTTTAAATCTGCGGTAACATTGGTTCCCACAGATTAAAAAACTTTTATTTAGTAAATTTATCTATTTTTTTTTTTAATGTGGAAGTGAAAAGCCTGAAAAAGGGATTCTAAGAGTCAAGAAAGCTCCCTGAGGGGGGCGGGGAAAGAGACATGAAAAAAAACAGGTTTGGAGTTGATTCTGAAGGGTACACTTTTAAAAATTGTCTTCAGTGCAATGTTGTCGCCCTCAACATCCTTTTTCACATGCAGCCTTAACTTTGTAAGCTCCCAAAATTCCTGAAGCACCTGCATTTTCTCAGTCTTACATTCAGGTTAAATATCTGAATATATTGAAGTTTAACAAACAGAAAGAGGGTTATTCAAAATTTATATCTACTTATGGAAATATAAACCCTGAAATCACATGAAGATTTTTTGCCTGACAAAAGGAAAGTGCACAATCATTTCAGTTCAACTTCTGATGTAGACCTGTCACTCAAAATTACTTCACATTTCATTTCATATGACAGTTTTTATTGGCAATTTGACACTTACCCTTATAAGTGATCACTCCAGCTCAGGGAACACGCTTATCAGAAAGGAAATCTCTTCATAGCTGTGACTGTGCCCCATCTGAGCTCTGACTGTTTCAGGAACATCAGAGGAATTACACTTCAAGGTTATAAGTACAGACACATATATTAAAAAATGTATAAAGAGAATGAGAGTGCATATATTATATCAATTCAAATGTCATTATATCAAATAATATAAACAATGTACACCTTGAAATGATCTCAGTTGTTTTTTGCTGGTTAATAAAATTGTTCATGCATCATTATTTTGATTTGCCTCTACTTTCTGATGTTAGATAAATTGACTTTTTTATTCAGGTGCACCATACCGTGACATATTAAACCTGGTTCTGACATTTCTAGAAAGAACAGGGAGAAATTATGGATGGGAAGTATGGTATCTTTCATGCTTATTTAGAGTGATGCAGCAATGTGCAAATTGTTGTTCTACTACATTCACCTTTCACTTCATGTGTTACAAATATTACAGAAGACAGATATTTTCACACATTAATTAGCAATTAAAAACCTTATAAATAAAATCAATTAATAGAAACTTATCTTATTAAGATGCAAACTATTATTCCAGATGACTTTTAAATAAGAAATTAACAGAAATGTTGAAGACTGACTACTAACCATGCAAGAACATCTTCAAAAACAATTTGTTGAATATTAATGAACTGAAAATGTCATTTCTGGTCCAATTACTACCAGTAATTAGTTTTTTTTTTAATTATGGAGGAAGTGGAATTTTAATAAGGTCAATTTTACAATTACAGCTTTAAAAAATCCTAATTGTATTGTCATCATCTTATATAAAAAATAGAATCAACTCAGTAATGTCTGCTGAACTTAATGTAAAGAGAAAAAATACTGTGCTAATTTAGTAGAAACTGATATTTTAATGAGATATGGTTTGTTATTAAAGGTGAGAAATAAAATAGTTTATCTATACATTAGTTATTGAAAAAATAAACTGATATCATTACATTCGAAAATATTTTATGCTAACGATTAAAAGTACAAACATTTAGTTTTTATTTGAAATATTTATTATATAACTGATAAGTTTACTGAAATCAAAACATTTTTTTCTTAGCTTGGAGAGATGCTACTTTTAAGTTATATTTGTTCTAACTTCAGCTTTTATAGTAAAGTTCTTTACTATCAAAACATAATTCATCAAGATTGTATTATGTCTGAAGATTTGAAACCTCAAGGGTCAATACATTTATGCACCTTGTTATTTAGTATTTATCTTTGAGGAAATATATCCTTATTGAGCTCTTAGACATAACTTTAAAAGTTGGTTCAAATTCAAGTAATTTTCACTTTTAACTCAGATGTGAATTTTATTGGAGATTGAAATTTCAATATTGCATTAATCTAGACCAGAGGCAAGTAGTACTGCCATTACAAGCTAAATTTTTCTTACTATATACTATGTCTGCTCTCATTAACTATGGAATGCAGACCACTTATTACCCATACAAATAGAAATATGGGTCCACAATTTCTTTTTCTTTTTTTTTAATGCAGCCAACCCTTCTGTGAAAGTGATTAAGTACACAGTCAATACATCAGTAAAGTTATACACTGTTGGTTACACTTTGAATAGAGGTTTTTCAGTAATTGTACATCTCTTACTATTGAACTATCTACACTGTATTGTAGTTCTTTGTCTATGTAAATGTCTAATAAGAAAGTATCACAAGGCTAAATATATCTGCAAAATATATCTGCCTCCTATCCTCTTTCAGACAGAAAAGAAGGGGTGTTTTTACTTTTTATTATTCCAGAGAAGGAAAAAAATATCTGACCGAAATAAATTAATACTAGGTCACAAAGTAACAGATAAACATTTGTCTTCAATAGGTACAGGAAATGGATTAAGAAACTAATCTAAGAATCAGTAGCACGTAATCCCAGGATTATGTACAGCATTTGTCTTGCAAAGATAGCATTTTAAATAAAGATATGTAAACAGCATATTAACCACAATAATATTCTAGTCTGTGTGTGTATTCATCTGATATCCACACTGTTTATCCAATCTGCTGAGTTCCTTATTAAAATTAGGATTCAGTGTTGTCTCAATTACAGCTTTGATGTCCTCTAACCATAAAAGTGAACAATGCAGCAGGAGCAGCATGCGACCACAGCTTGAAACTTGTGCTTTAATAGTTTGACTAGGTCGAAGTGGCATTTCAGTAGCGTAAGTTTCTAGCTTTGCAGCTGAAGTCCATCTCTATTTTTATGTTTTAAAACGGTATATTACATTTTTCATTTCTGAGATATTATGGGATACCCTGCAGATCAATTCTCCAACAGAGCTGATAGTGTATACCCTGTTAAGTTTCAAAGACTTAAGCAGATGTCTTTATGCATTTATGGTGAATGGTCTGTTATATTTGAAAATAAGACAACAAAAAGCAGATTTAAAAAAAAAAATGTAGATAACCTTTTCCCCTCTAGAAGAAAGGGGAATAAAAAACCCAAACATATTTTTTCTCTAGTAGCTCCTCATGTGTCATGGAGACAGCAGTCTATCCGAGATACTGCCTAAATGTCTGTGACTATGAATCTGAGGATTTTCCAATCAGATTATTTGACACCATATTAAATCAAGATAATAAGTTGTAGGTACACAAAAAAAAAATTAGAAATTTTAAAAAAAAAGTTATTAAAAGAGTAGAGATTTCAGGTAGAGTGTTTTGCCCTTGTAGACCCAGAAAATAAGATGTTGGCATTGCTCATGTCACACACCAGGACCCCAGGATTATTATGGATTTGTGCTGCTTGGGGAATTTTGTAGCTTTTAATAATAATCATCAATGGCCAACTGACTATTGTTTACTATAATTTTTACTTGGCTTAGTAAAATCAATACAGCATTGAAATACACATATGTACATATGTGTACGTGTCTGTGTTCCTAGAGGAGTTTTGTGGCTGATTACTTTATCATTGGAGCATTGGTTTTGTTGGTTTTCCTTAAACTATGCAGTATAAAATGAAATAATATTATTTAGTACTTTTTTATTCTGTTGATAACTCTCCATTATTTCTTAGGGTCAAGATATGTAAAGCACAGTTAGTATTTGTGTTAATAAATGGTTTCCGGTTACACTTGTAATTAAACTTGAAACAGTATCTGAAAACACTTGCAGTTATTAAAATATTTTTTCCTAGAGTTTCTGTTTATGAAGATTCTAAAAGGAAGCCTTACTTTATTGAGTTTTAATTATAGTGTCCATGCATATTCACACTATCTATGTGTCTAAACATACTCATACAAAAAATCCACTGTGATTTGCAGTATTATCTTCTTTATAGGGTCACTCTTTTACAACACAAGTAGGTGCTACCAGCACAAACACAAAATAGAACAGACAATACATGGTTATAAGTTTATCTCTCTCACTTACACATAAAAATAATCTATATAGCAACAGAAAACATCACACTAGAATTAATTTTAAATTTTTACACTTAGATTTGCATTTTTAAGCATAATGCTGGGAGAAAAGAGGAAAGAAAGAGATAATATATAACCTTGAGAAAGACTGAACTAATATACCATGTTCCTTCATAAAATTTTAACATGTCTAATCATTAGATATATTCTTAAGCCTTGCACCCAAAATGGATACATCTTCCTGGGACACAAGATTTGTGGCTGGAATTATATAAGTACCTAGGAAGAGCAAAGTCTATGATGTGAACAGGGAAGAAAAACTGATATTATTTTTCAAAGTAATTAAAATTATATTCATTTCTGAATTTAAATATCTGAGGGGATGATATATCTTATAACCTCTGCTAATTCGGATCTTTCATTCAGAATCCTCATCTAAGACTGAAATCTTCAAATCCTTGTTAGAAGGGGTAATCAGAGTTCACATTCACTTTTTTCCTTTTTAAAACTCTAGACAGACTACTTCTCTTTTATGCAAATTTCTTCTGTCTCCTTGTATGTGATTATGAAGAAGAACAGCTTATTCAAAGGTGTTTCTTTCAGGAGAAGATGGAAGAGAGATCAGAGAAAATTTTCTCATGAAATTATCAAAATCCTCAAAGACAGAAGGGAAAGTATAGATCAACTTAAGCACCTACCCTATTTCTAAATCCACCTTCTCTGGCACTGTTTTTAATCTTCAGGTAACAGTCAGGAGTATTTTATTAATCTGGTACACATACTTCACAAATAAGAGGATGCAACAAAAAGAGAGAAATAAACAATAAAGAGCATAGTATCCTTCCTTCTCTTTTTTCCCTAGAAGAACACAAAATTAAACAAACAGCAGTAGGAATTACAAACTATTTTCTCAGCTACAAGACAGATATTCTCTGTAAGCCAGAAGAAGGGAAAGAATTGCCCAACTGGGCACGAAACCACCCACTACTTTACTACTGTTAAGTATAACAGTAATGAATTTGGGTATTTTATGTTGTCTCATTACTTCAAATCTATGCTTCTATATAAATATATTTGACTCCAAATAACACAAAAAGTAATTCATTCTGTCTATTAAACAGTAGAAATCAAAAGTATTAGAACACCATTATTTTGAAGGACCCTAGTTTGTGCAAGTTTCCTAATTCCGATCACAAAATTAAGCAAGATAAATCCTCCAAACTGCTACATACTTAAACTTGCACAAAGCATTAAATCTTTTCTTCTCTCTTAAGAGTTTTTATTTTTCTTTCTTATTTGTCTATAAAAAGATACCTAACAAACACATCGCTTTTAAATCACTCAATAGCTCTAATAATAAAGAAGATACAAATCTAAAAGAAAAGAGAAAAGAAAAAAGAAAAGGCTGAGCGCTTCTCCACTGAAAAGAAAAGGAATACTGACTGTTGAGAAAAATAAAGGGGAAGATGTAAGCAGTGTAAATGTAAATTTAAAACTATTATTTTTTATATTGTTTTTTCTATCCCTGTGGTTATAACCTCTGTTAATAAAGTCTCACATTGGAACGCCAGAATGTGGACCTTTACAGTTTTCTATTTCATTTTTTTTGTATATTTTCTTACATAAGAAAAGAGATCATCCCAAATCTTCTGAAAGAGGTAGCTGTTGAGGTAAATTTCCCATGAGTATGCTAGTAAATAAGTTTTCATTACCAAATAAACCTTATAGACGTGGTGTGGTTTAGTGTGTTCTGCACTCATGTGGAGACCCAGAAAGGCATTTCCAGTTAGGGAACACGGGAGGCCTCTCTCAACTGTCTTCTCCTGATAACAATCCTGTTTTATCTGGCCAAAGCAGCTCCTGCTCTGTTCCCTGGATCAGCCCTTCTGCCTGTCCCTCAGTCTCTGGTCACTCCCACCCTGTTTCTCTGTTGGCCCTTTGCCCCAACCCCACCCTTGGACACCCCCATGTCCCCTGATAATTTGACTCTGATGTTCTCCCCGCCCTGCTCATCCCATGTACTTAACCTGGACCCTCACAAAGTA
>WBND01000221.1:777190-847622 GCA_013398595.1 Tychaedon coryphoeus | reverse complement strand
ATACTCTTGTAACTGTAAGTCATAAGTGGTACTGATCTGACACCTAAAAACTTTCTTCATGGAGCTGGATCCTCTTACAATACAGAACCACAGGAAAAAAAGCAACTATTTGTGGTTCTGGCCTAGTTCTTCAATCCTAAATCACTCTCTACATACTTCCTCCTTGGGATTCATTATCCTTAAAGCATAACTGATAAGTATTTCCTTGATCAAAAATTTTACAAAGTGGACAATATAATTATTTTGTTGTTTTTCGCCATTATTCATCAAAGACAATGCTGAAATTATGAGAATTAAATGAATAATTCATCGCAACAGTCACTAAACTATCACTGATAAAATTCCATTTTGCCCAACAATATGTGTTGTTTGATAAATATCATCGGGGTAATCTGGTCAAAATTCCAACCAATTACAATTGCTAACTTATCTTCAGTACAGCACAAAAAGGTAATTCTTTTGAATGCTGAGAGTTTCACAGGTACAGCTAAGGTTAATGTAAAATCCTAGATAGAAAATTAATTTCATAACGAAGTATGTCATGAAAGAGAAACCAGTATAGAATATAGCACATAATAGATGGCAACATTAACCTACTGAAGGGATTTGCAGCATCCAAAGACTTGCTGAGTACCTAGGAGTATCATCCTAGTTGTTCATTTTAACTACCTCATTCAGTGCATGACCTTGTGTTACTCCAACGATTAATTCTGAATAAACATTAACTGTAAGTAAGTGTCTGGTGAATTGGATATTATTCAAAATGATTTCTAATAGATGTATAAGCTGCACTAACATCATTTTAAGGTTTACCACAGTCAGGGATAAGCCGATTTTAAAAACATTTAATTTAAAACCAATTTACTTATTAACTGAATTACTCACAAATTTGTTGAACAGAAGGATTTTATTTGAACAGCAGGTGCATGCAAAAAGATTGCCACAGATCTGATCATTTTTCTCCTGGTAAATTTTAAGCTGTCAAAGCCTTCCAAACTGCAAATGCTGTATTGACTCCAGCGATCTCAATAAAAGAATTCTAAGCAGGCTTGCTGGTGTAAGTTACCATGAAGGTTAGACAAACCCCTATGACTAATCACTTATGTGGGATAAAGGTTATGCATCTTCAGCTCACTCAGACTGGAGAGGGGACAGGAAATTCCTTTTTTGATCAACAACTTGCAGTAGTCAGATTTGGTTAGTTGGTTGGTTAGTTTAGTTTCTTGGCACTGTGCTAAAACAGAATGAAGTCTTACCTGGTAAGGGATTCTTCTTTCTGTAATTTAAGTAATAGAATCCAGTAAATATCTGCTGCAAAGATTTATTTAAAGAGTTTCTTACTTGAGGTTTATTTGTCCATATTTAGCTCAGGAGAAGTGCAAGCTTTGAGAGCAGTGAGAGAAAGTTGGAATTTTTCCTTAGAGAAATTAATAAAGTTTTATTAATAGAAGTGAGCCTTCTGAAATGAAAGGGCTGTTTTTTTTAATGAAGAGGTTCAACATATGGGACTTATTTTTCTGTTTTGGGTTGTTTTTCTTCTTGTTTGATTGGTTGGTTGTGGGGTTTATTGTTTGTTTTGGTTTGGTTTTTGGTTGGTTTGTTGGGGTTTCGTTTGGGTTTTTGCTGCTGTTTGGTTTGATCTGGTTTGGTTTGGTTTGGTTTGGTTTGGTTTGCTATGGATTTTTTTTACGTTTTTCAGAGTGGATGAATTTCATTGATTTCCAGGTATATTTCACATGTATTCATGTGATTTTTCTTACATGTCATCAAGACATCTGAATATACATGTAAGGAGAAGTAGAGAAGCTACACTGAAGAATACCTTTTTATAATATATGTATTGAAACAGTAAGAATTACTTTGAAGATGTACTATGTTGACAGAGGCCTCTATATATACTCAAAAAATAACGTCTTTTCATTACTTCTCATTCAGCCTTCAAGACACACAATTGTTCTCAGACTTGCAGTTTGGAATAAAATGGATACATTTCAAGGGTGAGTACATTTCGAATTTGAATTACCTAGATTAATGGACTGAAGGAGTCTTATGCATCAGTTCTGAAGTCACGTTCATCTTTTTGTGATCATTTAGTCTCATAAAAATCTCTTTGGCAACAATGTCCCAAATTCACTTTTTTGTTCTTATTCCAAAGATCATTTAGCTAATGAATCATAACAGATTCACATGAAATCCATACTATATATGTTCCAAGACCAAATCTGTTTTCTCTCAATTCTGTTATGCGTAAAAAAATTGTAGACAATTAAACTATTCTAAATCCCCCCCAAAATGTTTTCTTCTAAAATGAATTTTCATTGTGTAAATAAAGCAATGTACACTGCTATAGTACACTGCTTATAACCAAAAGTCATACTGTTCTTTCCACCTAGACAGAGAAGACAAGTGATTCTGTTGAAGAATTATGCAAGTAGACCAAAGAAAGTGAGATGCTAAAAGAGCAGGTAAATTTTTTTAAAATTCTGTGTTCAACTAAAAAGAAGTTTATAATGTACCTATATTTACTTATGGTTATGTCATTTATTTCCTTTTCCTTGTTACCAAAGTGAACTGCTTTGTTCTACAAGTTAAAAATTGATATGTACTTCTCAATAATATAAATGTATGAATATTTTATTGCTGACCTAAATTAGACCCTTTTATTCATACATAGAAAAGAGGTATAATTCACTCATTTATCGCTAATAATATAATTAATAAACTTCATATCTAGCAAAAATTATATTTTTTCAGACATTAAAAATGATAGATTTAGATATAATGGGATGATACCAATGATGATAATGAGCTGGCATTTCCTCAGATGTTGTGCATGTACCACTTGAGCTAATAGTCTATAAAAATTACTAAAGAAGGAAAGAAAAACTTAGCTGAACATATTCACATTATTTTACAATATTCGTTGTTTATGTTTATCTCCAAAAGTCATGGATAATGTCTCAGAGAAAAAATTGAAACCAGTTGCTCTTCTAGTTATTAACTTGCATGTAGTTACAGATAACCTGGAAAGGAAAGCAGGGTTTTGTAATACTTTTATAACTTAAAAATCATGGCTAAGATCTCTACTTACTCAGAACCACAGATTAAAAAAAAATTAAAAAGTAAGTAAATACTAACGGAGCTCCTAGGGGCCAGGAAGGAAGACTAAATAATAAAATAATTTTTTTAAAAATAAGAAAAAACAATTGCTCACATTATCTCCAGAATTTGTTTTGCCTCTATGTTGGACATGAGTGTAAGATTAGGATTTATAGTTTGAAACCTGACATTTTTCTTTTTTTATTTAATAAAGAGTTGTTTTGTTTGATTTTTTTTCGTTTTCACAGAGACAAAGGAGCAATTCTGCCACATGCCGTTTAGTAGAAAACTGTTACCTGTCAAACACACGAGCTTTGGAAACTATTTATCAATGTCTGCCTAATCCTTATAATTTTAAACAATACCTTATTTTTTAGGCTGTAGAAATCTACTACAGGGTAAACATGATACCAAAAAGCTCTGAAGAAAGGCAGAATTTTGGACAACAATTTTTTTCACATTTTGTAGTGGTCAGTCTGTGGCAGAAAATATCTGCATTTTGGGACCTTACCCACATCATTCCATACCTCCATGGACTATAAATCCTATGTAGCTATCTTTGGCTTGAGAACTTCACCCAAAAGGAAGAATTTCAGCCCAAGATCTAAAAATCATCCTGTAGAGAATTCAACAAATGAAAAAAAAAAGTGTAAAAACTAGCTAAGACCATCTAGGCTACATCTTATTCAGAGTTCATGTCTTGAAAGAACCTGTAAGAAGCAAATTACATTTCTTTCTTTCTTTTTGAATGGGGAATATGATTTCTTATGCTTGAGTTCCATAATCCTAGGTGATTATGAATATGTTGTACTAGCTTTTGTAACAAGCCAACCTTTGTACCAATTAGTTCTACTAGAATAGAATTCTATTTATGGGTGCACTCAAACATGACAGCTATACTGCTTTGATTTTCTGTACCTTAAATGTAGCGTAAACACTGTTAAAATCACATCAGAGCAATATTCTCTGAATTAGTTGTGAACTCCCCCTTTCAGCTGTGTTAGTCTTTTCTAGAGATCATAAGGAGAAATGATAGTTTTAGAATGAAAGGAGACTTGTTGAAGACCTTTAGTGGATTGTATTTCTTCAAAAGAATTGTGGAATATTTTGACACGAATCATTTCTGGAGGGAAAAAACAGAAATAGCGTGGGTATTTTATTCTAAAATTTTTCTCCACCTATCTCAACATAAAATTACTTCAATAATCTCTGCTGTAAAGTCAGAATAGAATAAATAGAATTAAATTGAATTTATTTAGTCAATTTAATGGAAACAAAAGGGGCTTTCTAAATTTTTTGATAATTTAACCGACAACAAATATATCTTTATTCCTATAAACCTAAATAATTACACTGTAGGATTCTTTTTACACTAACTGAAAAATTTTTACTTGCCTTGACCTAACCTTCAAGCATTCTTCTAGAACCGAATCTAGAATTCAGTTAGACCCTGAGTCACAGGGCTTCAGGTTGGAATCTTTTGTGCTTCCAAGAGCCTTGCACTCTTTCTGAACATGGCAAGGCTTCCAGAAAGAGTCCTTCAATACAGATCCTTACTTGAAACAGTCACCTCAATGATGCCTTAGGTTTTAACTTTCATATTTTCCAGGTTCTGTACTGCATTAGTATATAACTCTGAACAAATATAAAGTGTTAGCAAGCTCTCTTCACCATTTAATTAGACAAAACAATCCTTTTCCAGCCCAAGAATCAAGGACACCATTGCATCTTTGGGCCCAAATGTATAAACAAAAGAGAATTGAGCAGAGAAATCTGGGAGTATGGGACTTCGTGACCCGAAGCTGTAATTTGACAATTAGCCCCAATATGTAACTGGACCAAAACTTATAAAAGTGTGAAAAGTCATGACTCAGAGTCCATCTTTGGCAGAGCCATGGCCGGGCTCTTGTACTGCCCAAGGTGTATCCTTTGAAGACCTTTATAATAAATAACTACTTTATTCCTTTAACACTGTCTAGCCTTTGTTCCAGGTAGCCTCTCAAGGTATCATCATGATTATGAGAATATAAGTTATTGCAGGGATTTTCACTTTTTCTCTTCTAGTACTCCAGGCATATGGAAACAAGGTACGCTCCTGTATAGACTTTTCTAATATCAGGGATCTCAACTTTATTTTTTAGTGGGTATGACCACCTTAAGTATTTTGCATGGTCTTTAAGTGTTTCTGGCATCAAATTTTTGAGATAACTGATCTCAAGAAAAGCAGAGACAGAATAACTAAAGCACTTTCATTCAGAATTTTTGGACTTCGGCACCTCTACAGGAAATTTTGTTAAATTTTTTCATCTAGCTCCTACTGTCTCTTTATTAATTCTTTTTTTCCATCTAGCTCTTACTGTCTCTTTATTTACAGTTAATTAAGCATTTCTCAGCTTGTAGTGACTACCAAAGAAGCAAAAATGTAATTACGAAAACATTTTCCAAATAAGAAACTTCCTTTTATTTTGGGGAGCTCTGCCCCAGGAAAAATACTAAATGGCTAATATAAAAAATATTCAGGAGTTGGACTCAATGATCCTTGTGTGTCCTTTCAAACTCAGGATATTCTATGATTCTATTCTATTTATCTATCATTTATTGATCTATCTATTTATCTATCATCTACTTATTTTTCAATATTATCATTATTTCATTGGAAGAGCATTACAGTGATTTTATTAAGGTCAGAAATGAATAGGAAGGAATAAATTGTGCTGTTTCCTATAAGTCATAGCTTAACACTTTGTTTTAAACATCAGAATATTCTAGCATACTTGGTTAATCAGGAATTAATTAGAGAGAGAGAGAGAGAGATCTCTCATATATCCACACTTCACAGCAATTCATATCTTCACGGAGATGTTGAAGTGGAACTGGCAAGAGCCCTAGTTTTGACTGTTTGTTACACAGTTGTTCAGATTTTCTTCAGAAGCTGTACTTATGGTTAGTAATGCCTATGAAATGCTCTGAACAGAAACATATTAACAAGTCATCATGAAAATCCAACAGTTTGAGTGACTCTCCAACTATCTTAGTTGCATGACATTCTCTTACCCAGATCAAGAACACTTTCCTACACAATGAGCAGCAAAACTTTATACTGAAAAACATGCAGGGAAATTAAAAAAACACATCATTAACTTCCCTATAAAGGTAAGTACTCAAATTTAAAAATTTTAAGAAAAAAAAGTGTTTATTTTTTTCTGTATTATTAATATAACATTTTAATGTAATTATCTTACTTTTTACCTTTGTAAGGCATGACAGAATGAATATTAGTGAAACTGTGGTCATGGAAGCAGATTGCACATTATTTCACAGCTGGAATATAAACATGCTCCAGGCAAGCACATACTGTTTTTTCTCTAAATTAGATTTTCACTTGCAAAATAAATGGAGGTGTTGTTTGTTTGTTTGTGTGTTTTGAGGGAGTAAGTGAAAAATATGCAAGTAAAATTGCTAGGTAGCGAAAAGTGGATATTCATATAAAATAATTGAACTTAATAGTGAAATCTGGGGTTTGGTGTTGTTAATACAAACCAGTGGCATTTAACATCTTAAGTAATGAAAATATTAAACTATTCGATGACAGTAAAACAGCAGTAATAACACAAAGAACTGAAAATGAGACAGAAAAAATTTCATTTGTCAGACACAATAATTAAATGTAGTATTCTGCTACCAATGAAAAAACCTCAGGGGTGTAACTATTTCCTTACAGCTGGGGAAAATTCAGTAGTTTTAAGTCTCAGTGTCTCTTTTAACATAAGTGGCAAAATAAATAAACTAGGGGCAGAACATGGGGCACCCAGAACCAAACAAACAGAAACCCTCTGTGAATTAATTAAGAGATTTAGCATTGCTCGCTTGCCCTCCAGTAGAGAAAATTTGACTGAAAATTTATTTCATTGAATCTTAAAGCATTGGATGTTCTTATTAAAGTTATAAATAATGTGCAAATGTCATGTATTCTTTTTATAAGCTATTTGGCTGTAATTTTTACAGAATTTCTCCGTAGTGTTATTGCTCTACCTTCTGTAAGCAGCAAATCTGCTATTCCAACCCTCTGTAATTTTTAATTTGCCAAAAAAAAACCCCAACCAGCCAACCAACAAAAAAAGAAGGACAAAACAAAACAAAAACCAAAACAAACAAACAAACAAAAAAAAAACCCCATGAAACAAAACTGGAAGGAAAGAATAAGGGAAGAAAACAGTGTAGAGGCTCTATCTTTTCTGGAGCCCCAAGAAGTTTGGAAGTAGCCACATATTGAGATCTTTTCCAAACAAAATTCTCTGCAGGAAACAAACATAATATTATGTGAATAAAGTACCTCAGTAAGGACTCAGGAAAAAAGGCCTGCATTGATTTTAATAAAGGATAGAAATTTCCCTGAAGTAAAGCATTTACTGTTGCATCTTTACATGTTTACTGGGCAGCTGAGTAGAGTCTTCCCCAGTGTGCAGTAGATTCAGTGCCAGCTGGCTCCAAGAGGGAATGCTGCCTGCCAGGACTGAGCCCATGAGTAAAGGTGGTAGCGCCTCTGGGATAATGTATCTAAAAAAGGGGAAATACTGTTGTGCAAGGGCAGCTGGGGACAGGAGTGAAGATGTGTTTCTCTCAACAGTGCTGCAGACATCAGTGAAGAAGGAGGGGGAGGACATGCTCCAGGCACCAGAGGAGAGACTCTTCTGCAGACTAAAAATGAAAATTAAAAGTGTTTGTGCCCTGGGGCAAACACTGCAGTATAGATTCTGTGAATATCAAATGCAGAGGATGAGAAGATGTGACATGACTGGAAGTTCATGAGTTGAGTTCCCAGAAAAGGAGCAAATGAGTTATTGTGGCACATGGGTAATTCTGAACATTTTAGTTTTTCAGCTAAACAATTACTTAACATGAAGTGCATCACTTTTTCAGAGATCAGAAATTAATACTTTCATAGTTTTATACCAATGCTAATTACTAGGACTGCAGAGATTTTCTTTGATCTGATTTTAATTCAGCAAAAGGACATGGGAAGCACACACATTTATGAAATCTCTTTGTCTACTAGCATGGTTTTAGGATAAGGTAAGAAGAGCTATTAAACCAAGGCAGGCAAACCTAGAGCCAAAGATTTGCTTACACATGCAGGTACATGAGCTATAATATCACAATGAGTGTGATTTAATTGTTTACAAAGAGATACCTAACATTATTTGAGATATAGCAGATCATCAGATATTCCTGATGTCTCATCTGAAGTCTGATATCTCATAGTATAGTAGTTGTTCACAGTATTTCACAACCTTCAGAAGATTTGGAGCCTGTTAGAAGGAGAACTAGAGGGCAGGTAAGACAACCAAGGGGATCTCACGTGCCACTAGTTACTATATTTATATAACCAAATTAAGCCCAACAAGTCAGCTCTATTTCAGAGAAATCAATATTCTGATAACTGCTCTAGATTTTTAACAGTAGCTGTCAGATAGGACTCCTGAAGGTTTAGAAGGGTGTCCCTGCCTCTGTGAGGCAGAAAGATTTTGGCAGGAAGCAGGTAGGGAAGCTACAGGCCTATCAGAAGTCTAATCTAGGTAGCAGCAAGGCTGATCAGGGAGAGCCTATTGACTTTAGATATCTACATCAGGAACTGCTATTTCTTAATTTATTATTCAGATCAGATTTACACCAATGCTTTACATATAGAATAATTTGCCTTTCAGAGCCGGTAGGCTTATGCTAAGAAATGTACCCAATGGCAGTTTAGCTCTTTTTGTAGCTGAGCTCTAGGACTATTTGAAGTTTTGCCATAAAAATTCTGCATAGGTACTGCAAAAGGAGAAAATGAAAGTTCATGCCATAGCTGTAAAAACCAACCAACCAGAATCTTATCAAATGACATTTAAATTACTAGATACAATCTATTGAGAAATGACCAGAAAAAGTGTCCTAAATGTAGATAAAATTACATTGATGTAGTATTTTTAAAGCCATTAACTAATTGTACTTCAACTTCCAATTGAATTACATCCAGAAATTAAAAGGTACATGTTACATATTATATAGGTCTGTTGAGTAGTTATCCTTTAGTCTTTAGGGCTATGTTTTCTTAAGGTACATACAAGCTGAAAAATTGATCTGTCTGGTAACAGCATTGCAGGAATTAATTCTCACCTTTGTTCAAAAAATTGTAAGAAGCAAATTCTCTACTGGCCTAGCTTCTTTTGAAGTCATTGAAATAATGTCAGGAGAGAATGTGGCAGTGGTTACAAGCTTATTTTGTGATTATTTTAACAATAATTAGATTTTTTTTATTTTAAATATATTGTTCTAGATCCTAGAGGTTTTTTAATAGCAACATTTTATCTTAAGTACATAGTTTTCTATATCATCTTTTTTTATACAAACATAATGTATTTCAAAGAATGGTTGGTTAATTTTTCCGGCTAAGTTACACAGTCTTGCAGGCCACCTGTAATATGTTAGATTTACAGTTATTATACTTGTTTTTACACATATAATTAATCCTGCCTGATTTCTGTTACTGTCTTTGCACATATAATCCCCAAATTTTCAAAATAACTTCAAAATAATAATTTCAAAAATAACAAAATGCAGAATTTTTATCCAGCTAAACTGAGGGTAATTCTTTATTAGCATATACAATAAGTGATGAACCTACGTCTTAGAAGTTTTTAGAGAAGTAATTCCCCTGGCTGCTTTTCTAGCATGTGTGTGTGTGTGTGTGTGTGTGTGTGTGTGAGTGTACATGTTGGTTGTTTTTCCCCAACTCCATGTGATATGAGCTTTAAAGTGCCATCTCATTAGTGGTTAATATTATTCAGTGTTAGCTCCAAACACTACTTAGTGAGTATGATCTAAGCTGTATACTATATAAATAGCTAATTGTTTAACCTGACATTTCTCATCTACATGAAGGAAATGGATAAGAAATCTGATCTTTATTTGAATAACAATTTCATTAGAATTTCCCAGACTAATCATCATCATGTCAAACTATTTTCTTCTGTTATATACTTACATGTAGCAGCAACAATATGAATAACAATATTTGTTATTTTCTAATTATGTTTCAGTTCACAAGATAACACCTCAAAAATATCTAATGAAGCTTCTCAGCTATTCTAAAACTAATGACACTTCTCTGCAGTCCATTTCAGGAATCATATCTGATCTCAGTGGTCATTATCTATTGTCATCCTATGTTTAAGGCAATTAGGACTTTTAAGCCAACAGACAGAGCAGTTTGTGGAGCAGTTCCTGGGCTCTGCTTTGCAATTTGTCGAATATCACTATAAAACTCGTGGGAGGTCTCTGAGAAATGTCAAAGTGCTGCTGACAGAGAAGTATTACCTTGTGGTGCCATGACTACCAGCCTCTGGCATCTTCTAACAAGCTCTGTGAGCTGTCCTTGACAGAAGGGGATTGCTGGTGAGCAATGGTCAGGCATCCTTGCAGCAGGAGCAAGGGAGGGAGCCATGTACGAGCTGGTCCTGAGCATGGCCCACAGAAGCACCTAACAGATGTAGCCTTCTGTGCAGAGAGGGGTCAGGAGCTCTGCTCAGGACAGCATGTGTGTACTCAGGGGTGGGGGATCAGGCTCTGCAGAGCAGCCACTGCAGCAGCTGTGCCTGTAACGTCAGAGACTTTGGCCCAGACCAAATTTCAGGAGGAGGACACAGCTCAGCAGCACTAGAGCTGTAGGGAGTGACTGTGGCAAGGAGAAATATTTTTTGTCTGCAGGAAGAAGGCACACTGGTGGACTTCTTGTGTTGAGAATAAAGAAGCTGGAGAGCAGTGGATTGTTTCATCTCTGGTGCTAAAGAGATTAACTGGACCTTCTCTAAAGCACTTCAGCCTCAAAAGCCTTTGAAAAAGATAAATAACACAATCAGCTCTGGACTTCTGAGAGAAGACTTCAGCCTCTTCAGAGACCTGCTTGTAAGAGTTCAATAGCAGATTGTGCCAGAGTGAAGGTGGGGCCAAGAATGCTGCTTTGTTGTGTGGGTTTTCTGGGGGTTTGGACTTGTGTATGTGTGTGTATAGATTCACCTTCCCAAGCCAAGGCGGCAGGAGGTCTGCATGGATGAAAAAAATCATCCTCAATTCAAACATAAGTTAAAAGATGTGAAAGCAGGAGGAATATAAAGACACTGTCTGAGCATATGGTTATGAGATTTAAGAGGCTAAATTATGTTGAATCTGACAATGGTTATGAAGGGCAGTGGGAAGGGCTTCTGTGGTAAACCAGCAGTAAAAGGAACTTTGGAAAATGTGTGCCCCAGCTGTATGGGGCAGAGGAGATGGGGCCAGAGGAACTGGAGTCACTGAATCTCTTGGCCTGTTCCTTCATTTTGGCCTTACTGTTAAAGTTTTCTTTCAGAAGTCTCAGGACCCCGAGGCATGTGAGTAGGTCTAGAGCAAGGAGGAGAGTTGGACTGGATAATCAGCAGCCCTTCTAACATAAACCACTATGCAAGTCTGGGGACAATTTATAAGACAGTTAATTCCTTATGGGAGACAATTTCATTATCACAAATATTTTAGTTATTTACATAATTATGTTCCGATAAAAGAAAATAGACAATTTTTGGATTGAAAATTTTTTCTTCAAGAGGGTGCCAGACAGAGGTACTGAAATAAAAAATGGGAATTATATTCTTTTAACAGTTGAATGCTTTCCAAGTCATATGTTTCAGTATTCATACATTGCTAGCTTCTTGATAGATAACTTTGTAACTGGTTATCTAATTTTATTCACCACTTCATGACAATTCTTAAAAAATGCCTGATGTAAAATGAAAATACATCTCATTTTTGAAAACTGGTGTTTATCTTTCCAAAAGATATTCTATTTAAATTAATTGAATAAATGAATGAATCATGGGAAATAATTTTCTTGCATGTATGAAAGAAGAAACTGTTTATTATGTGAAACATTTCCTTGATACAAAATTTTCATCACTAGAAACAATTAAAATTCAAAACAGGTCTGTCAAAATTTCTTTCAAAAATATAGTATTTTTAAGACATAAAAACTTACATTAGAGAGCTTTTCATACACCTCTTACAAATATTTCATTAGTTTATTTCATTAGTATTTCATTTCATTAGTTTGATGTCAACAGTTTTTCTTAATGGGGCTATTTAGTCTTTTAAAATAAATAATAACATTTTTATAAGCCAATGCCTACTAAAGATTTTGACAGGCCATTTTGTGTTTTTTTAGCAATGACTGTGGCGAGATATACAGAAAACAAAAATACTTATACAGTTGAAATGTTCCTTGTGGAAAAATAATAATAAAAAATTATTTTAGCATTCAGGAAAAGAAAAACTAATTTGTAAATTGTGCAGTAAACATATTTCATTAACAGATAAATTATATATATAGTAAGATGATTTTAAGGGGGATGAGAATTCAGGAGGAGAACATTATTGTCTTTAACTTACATTTCCTAAGGCAAAAATATATGTTTAAGTACTATCAGAAGAAACTCATTAAGTCTTTTTTTTTCTCTGTGGGTTTTTGATTTTTTAATTTCCTAATATTATTAATTTTATGTCTTTTTTTTTTTTTTTTGGAAGTGGGGTGGAATTAAAAAGTTCATACAATTAAATGTATATTAAAAACAAGTGGAGAAAGTGGTCTCCAACCTAACAGAAAAAGACAGTTAAATGAAGCAGATTTCTTTCCCACTGACTTTATTCTCTTGTAGAATCTGCCCATACATCTAAACTTTCTTTCTTGCCACTAGCTTTTAATCACAACCTTAAGGGAAGATATATTGAAATTATGTCCTTCAGGGATACAAGAGAACTTTGAAGTTTTGATGGGCACACACTGACCTGTAGATTCAGATAATTTGATTTTTAAATTAAACTCTATTTAGTTAGGTATTTATAAAAATTAAAATTGGAAATTAAAAATTAATTTCATGATGATTAATTTTACTTTTAAAGAAAAGCTAGAAATACAAAGCTTTGAATATTAAATCTTCATGCTATCTGCAGTCCTGATTTTGTTTAAAACCAGACTTTGGGTGTGACACAAATCTAAGAGTGAATCCTAATACATATCTACCCTGAGAGAGCCTGAATTTCATTATTTGGCAAGCACTGATAGTGCTTCCTTTGAACATTCTGAAAGGCATTAGTCTCTCACTGAAGGATGGTACAATTTGAGGTCTTGCTCTCAATCACCCTCTGCATTGGCCTTATTTAACTTATTATTAGCAATCATCTACCTAGTGTTATCAACCATATATAAGAATGTACAGATAATACCATTTACATATTTTATCTCTAAAGCATGAAAGAAAAGCACAAAACTCATTTTATTAAGCAGATACAGTCATCTAAATAACTTTGAAAGCATAAATTATTATTTCCAAAGTAACTTGGAATTTGTGCTCACGACACTCTCCATATTTACCTTTGCAAAAAGCAAGGGGAAAGAAGAAAAAAACAAACCCAGTTAAATCCAGACTGGTAATTTTTTGCATCAGTTTTCACCATTTTTAAAGGGGATCTACCATTAAAATGAAGACTTTAGGGCAGAAAAGCATGTTTCCTTTGGCCTGACAGGATAACCAGCAATTGTATTAAGTGCAGTGGCCACCATCAGGGATTCTTAACTTGTTCCAAATGTCTGAATTATATAGTGCAGAACTAAAGGGAGAATTACCCCTGAAGGATGCCACTTTAAGACTTTCTGCCTTTCAGTTGCAGCAAAAGTGATTCATAGTTTAAATTAAGAACTTCTAGAACCCTGCAGAGTGAAGTTACCTCATTGGCTTCTGCGATTCTCAGAAGTAATTTTTCTTTCTCAGTCTGTACTATAAAATCTATCCAGAATTAAGCTTTCACAGGGAGTTGGGAGAACAAAACCTGAGTTGGGACAGCTCAGGGAGTAGGGGAGAAAAATGTTCCTAGACTTCCTTTTGCAAACTATGCAGAAATATTCAAGATCATTTACATGTTTTTCTCCCTGTTGATTGATTAATGTGTTCATTCCCACTACTCCTCTTCTTCCTATATTCTATCCACAATTAAGATAATATGTTCACTTACCTTATTGGCAACACAGTGCTGTGTAGGAGCTTTATAATGTTATTTGCAGAATTTGGACTGAGGCAGCATCATAGATGTATTCAGTGAAGAAAAAAGTTGGAATACACCAGAAAAACCTGCCTCTTTCTACATGCGCTTCCCAAATTTGTTTTTGTCACTTCTCTGTTAATGTGCAGAGCATTTTTTTTCAATTGATTTACACAAATGATCATCATATGGTTTTATAGAAATGGAGTGAAGTTAAATGAAACCTTTTTTGGTTAATTTTGGTAAGCAAATCATCACACATTCATTTCAGACAAATCTATTTCTAACCAACTATTCAAAAACAACTATTCAGAAAAATAATAACCATAAAAGATAATTCCAATTATTTTTTCAAACAAATATTCCTTACATTCGTCATATTCTTTTGAAATTTTTGAATAGAATTGAAGTCTGCTTTTAAACATATTTGCATAGATTTCTTTCTCTCAAATAAAGTGTTATTTTAAGGAAGGCAAATGGAGGTAAAGATGGTGCTGCAGAAACTGAGACTTGAGGTGGAGGGGAAGAATGATGTAATCCTAACACACGTTTCTCAGCACAACCTGTTCATAAGGAACATGAATTTTGATGTCTTTTCTGCATACTTCTTCATTATCTCCTGACTCAATATTTTTGTCTAAACCATCCATCTCATACCATAGCTTTCTGCTACTTTTAGTAGACTTCCCATTTTTTTTCTGTCTTCTAACATTTATGTATCTTTGCTTCAAGTGCACAGTCCTCTTTTTCTTTCTCTTAACATCTTGTGATCCTTTAATTTCACAAAAGGTCTCTCTTTTTCTCTTTCTCTTGCTCAAGCAAACTCCAATGCAGGATCTTGCTTCCTCTAGTACTATTCTGAAATACTACTACCATATCATACACTACATGGTAATATTTTTAATTCTGTTTTGTGAAAGAATCAGACAACAGAATCAAAATAAAATTTGCTAATTACTTTCTTTCCACAGTGTAATTTCCATTGCATCGCTACCTAGAAACATTTTGACACTAGAGTAGCTAGATTAACACTAGACACTATGTTAAAAAAGTCATACCAACCAAAGTGAAATTATCTGCCTTTAGCAAAATGGTACTGGTATACTGAATTACCATCTTATAATATTATGAAAATTATGTTAGTACTAAACAGAGTATTGAAAAGAGTTGCAAAACAAAGCTGTAAAAACTGTGGTGTATCATAGAATGTTTAATTCTTAGCTATCCCCAAAAAAGAAAGCAAACACTACCTTGTTTTCAAATTCATTCAAGACTAGGATCACCATCAATAATGCTTTGCTCTAAGCTCTGTCTCTTGGTGTGTGCACTTATGAGCTGACCTTGTAATTACTTTGATTAATTTTTATGTGTCTGTATAATATGTGTCATTTATTATCTCTCAAGAAAATTTCTTGAAACAAAAAAAAAATTGAAAAAATAGTAGTCAAATTCAAAATAATGGATTTTTCCCCAATATGTTTATAAACCTATTGTTCAGTAGGACATAATGTAGTATATGTTTATGAAAAGCACACAAAGAGAAATAAGGTAACCAAATGCATTACACTCTTTAGTATCTCCTTTGAAGATATGCATTTGTCCATAGGGGTTAATCTTCTCCAATTGTACAACAAAAAGTCTTGCTTGGTAATAAACCATGCTTCCCTAAAGTGCATTTGGGAGACTAGAAAAGCCATAATCATGAAAATTCTAAGAATAATTTCATCCTCACCAGCAATTATGCAGGACTATTTGGAATAAGAATATTGCTGGGATGTTTTCATAGAGGTTCAGACAACAGCTGTCAGCATATGACAATTTCTATACAATAAAACGAGTAGTTTAATGAAGAATTAAAATAATAAAACAACAAAATTTCTAAATTATACTTGCTAAAACAGAAGTTCCTAAATGATGTAGAGTTTATTCAGGTGGAGATCTGTCTTTTGAGTCTTGTCTTAACCTTTTAAAATTATCTTAAAACAGTTTTTAGTGCTCCTCATTCAGTAATTAAATGTAAAACAGCATATTCTGGGTTGTTCTGTTGACTCATCCTTTTCAGACAGCAGAGCCCTAATAGAGTCCTATGGTTTTGTAAAATATCAAGGAATTGTGGCACATGATTTTCACAGCACTTTTGGGAAGGCAAGCTTTATTTACTGTGCACAACTATTGGCAGTGATTCAGAAGAGTGAAAGCTGTGTGTAACAGGCTGCTTTGCCTTTCACCCATTTCCTGTAATATTTTCACTGGTACCATGCATGGCCTTTTTATAGTGAGCAAATGGACAAAATGAAGTGCAACAGAAAGCTTCTCACAAACACAGACACATACACATAACTCATGGGAAGAAGATACACCATCATCAACAGCGCCAAAAAGAAGGACTCCTGACCATTGCCAAGGAAATAGGGACACAAATAGCCAAGGACCAGACAGAATTGTCCAGGAGTGTGTAGAACAGAGCTATACCACAATAACTGTCCACGTCTGTGCTTCAGCACCTCATAGCAGAGGCAGCTTATTCCTTTTTTCCTTAATTGTATTTATAGATTGCAAGAGAATTTATGCTCATTTCCCTAATTCCTTTCACCTGAGGATAGTAAAGCTCCTCAGAAAATTGCATAAAGCTTCACTGCTCTGTTTATGGTAAGTAAATATAATTACCCACTTGTTTCTGGTAGGGAAATTGGAACTTTGGGAAGACTGGCTTGAACTAATGTAGTGGTGGTGAAATTCTAGGCCATATCATAATTTTCTATCTCATTAAAGTTCTATCCCTGTAATATGTCAAATGCTTGATGTTGAAATTTGAATCAAGAATACTGAATTTGATATAAAGATATACAGCTGATATAAACTCTAAGAATTTAAAATATCCAAAAAGTAAATATAGAAACAAACATAAATACTTATAAGAACAGTATTAGTTCATACTTACCACACAATAATAATTTATCAAAAAAGACTGAGAATCTGTTGAGGGTGGTTTAAATTTCAAAAGTTAAATTAGCCTACTTTTTGAAAAGATGTTGATTTCTTCAGTGTCCTTATGGGAATGAGACACTTCAACACTGAAGCACCTTTAATTCCTAGATTTTGGGGTGCTTTTTTAATCTCTAACATCATTGGAGCAAATAATTTCTGTTTCATATGATGCTTACATGATGCCTACATTAGTGGAAGAACTGTAGTGTAAGAATAAAAATATCCCATAAAAATTTTGCAATTATTCAATATATCAGCTTCTTTAAAATAATATATTCTTTGAAACTATCTGGCAGTTACTTTTATACTAATAATCAAAATAATGTTAAAATAATTAACAGAACAATAATAAATATAATTAGAATGTTTTACCTTAAAATTTTCAGTATTAATATACGATAACGTTTTAAATTCCATGTTCTAATAATATTTTTAATCAGAAGCTTCTGACACAAAGAAAGTATAACAATTTATTTTGGAGGGCATTTTTTAAATTGGCCTATATAATCTCCTTTTCCACTAACTATTTAAAATTTATAATATTTTTATATCACGTTAAGCTCTACCAGACCATGAACATTTTATAATTCATACATGAAATACTAGCCTGCAAGCAATGCCATATTAACACAAACCTTTGTGCTGTCTGAAGACTAAATTATTGATATTAAAATGAAGAAAGAAGAAATAACCATCATGAGACACAACAAAATATCATTTTATTATGACATTGTCTTTTTAGGCACAAAGCATCTTAGTGCTTGTTATTTGTTCTATTTCAAATAATATAAATCATGTTTAAAAAGGAAGAAATAATTGCCTTTTTTCAACTCTTTTTCTCATTTATAGTTAAAAGTCTGGCCTTCTGCTGAAACAGATAACTTTTCCTTCATGAGATAACATTAAAATAGCATTCTTCCTACTTGGAAGATCTGTATGTTTAGAGATCAATGGCCATGTACATTCACCTGGAATCCAGCTATAAAATCATGCAACATCACACTTGTTCAAAAACCAGAGTCAAAAACCAACAAAGTAGTGAATAAATATCAGTGACATTGGGTTCAATAACAGAGAAAGGAGGTGATGAATAAACATTTTTGGCATCTTCCACATGCGACCCAGTTCTTAATTTATACTTAAAAGTTGAATAGTTGTGAATCGTGGATGAAGTTGTAATTTAATTGCAAGTGTAATTTATGCCTGAGCATGGACTGCTGAGCACTTAAGGATTTACATTACTTTTTCTTTTTAATACTTAAATACTTGATGTATTTGACTTCTTCATATTGTGAAGCCATTTGATTCCAAATACACACTAAATTCTGAAATGTTTTGGTTCACAACTTCATGTGAAAGATCATATAATTTTCAGAGTGAACCCGTTCAAGTACTTTACATCATTGCTCACTTATGTATTTATATTAAGAATATTTGGTAAGCAGTAAATTTTGAACATATTTCTTTTTTGCACTGTTTTCTAAAAGGGATTTATATAAATCAGCATTTCATTACAGATTTTGGGTACTCATAATCACTTTAACTTTTTAGTATAGAGTAAAAGGAAAAGCATACGTTTTCTTGGATAAATGACACACTAACAATTAGCAAAAGCTCAGAAAGCATCTTAAGGCTTTTCATAGGTAAAGAGGAAAAGAGGTGAAATTTTCTCTGTACATGGCTTTTGATGGCATGTTAAAGCCGTCTTTTAGCACAGGCAGTGAGATTTTTACAATGATCCTAACAGTAACTCATAATTCAATATTTTACAGCACCAAGAAGAGTGGGGAAATTCTGTCATTAATCTCTAAAACCACTCACCTCATCACCATGATTTCAACATTTGCAAGGAATGAGGAACATTACTTTTACTAAGAAATGCTTTAGTAAGCATGGCTTTGCACAGTGGACATGTGCACAGTATGTCTAGAGGAAAGTGACCAAAATGATGGAAGGTCTTCATGGCAAGACTTGCAAGGAGCAGCTGAGGTCACTTGGCTTATTCAGCTTGGATAAGGCTGAGAGGTGACCTCACTTCAGTCTACAACTTCCTGAAGGTTGGCAGCACAGGGGTAGCTTTTCAGTATCCAAGGAGCATCTTTTCTTCTGTTGAAGTCCGCCTGGAGCATGGGAGTTTGAAATCCAGAATCAAGAAGTAAAAAACTGGAATTTAAAAAAATTAGGAATGAAACAGATTAGGCTTCGGTCTTCAGTCCTGACTTGTACATGCTGTGTAATGGGAATGTCCCCTCAGTATGGAGCTCTAAGCATGAGGCTCGCCAGATTCACAAATAGTGGTGCAAATGGAAATCAAAAATGAAAGTGATCATGAAGTCACTTTCTTCAGTGAGTTTCAGGCCTGTTTGGAAAACAATAATGTAACCACAATTTTATGTCCTTCAGTGGAAGGATGAAATACCGAGCCTTAATATTAGTGAATCTCTAAATTGTGTTTCTATTAAAACTTATTAAAATTTTCACTTCATGTGAGCCAAAATAATGTTGAGGATATTTTATTTCTCCTTGAAGAAGTATCCAACATAAGTGGATATTAGTGTGCCTGAAAAACGGATGAAGGTCCTTTATATATTTTTTTATCAAAAATATTGTGCTCAGTGATGTTTTGCTAGAAGGTTGCTGTTCAGAAAGAAAGCTCATTGGTGAAGATAAAAGTAATTTTCCAACTGACTACAAGAAAGTTGTATTTGCTCCATCTGCAGGCTATCAAAACATATTCACAAGCACTTCAAGACTGAAGAACACCTGTTTTGACTTGCACAATCTACACAATTTTGCATACCAGACTCCTTTAATCAACCCCATTATCTGCACACATATAAGTCATCCATAAAAATATTTTAACTCTCTCACATCACGTTGTGCAATCCTGAGCCTAAGGTATTGTCCTTGAGATGACATTCTTTGTGAAACCTCTTCCATAGCTATAGTAATTTGCAGAAAGTTACAGTCAATTACTCCTTTTGCAAAGCAGTAATATTGCTTAAAAATTAAGATGATAATATATTTCAATTTCAAATTGGTCTTATATAACAAGAAATAATAATTTTCATTTTCCAGAGAAGGAGACCTTTCTTTGATGAACACTGAACCTGCTGAGACACTTCTAGTAGTTCAGACTGCCTTTGCAGTACAAATGCACATCAGTTATACTGGAGTTGCAGGTTATTAAAGTAACACAGCGGGGTAAAGTGCCAATGCTGACTTTACACAGACATGCTAAGAGCAGTTCTTAAAAAAATTCTAATAGGCCTCAGACATTGCTATTTAGAGTATTTTTTAGAGAAGTTCACTTCCACACAGAGCATCAAATGTTCTTACTTATATTTTGAATATGTGTTTTCACTGGAAAGGAGATCCCCTTAAGGCATAGTCTGGAATCTTCTCTATCTGCAATGAAGATATAAGATTTAAAAAATAAAAGATTGTCAATAATTCAGTACCTTGTGATCAGCCTGTATATTCACATATGAAGTGGAAAAGACCTGCATATGTTTTGAGACCCATGTAATATTTAGTATCACTCTTTAGTGTCAAGCACCCATAAAATTAAGAAAAAAAAGAACAATTTTCCTTTACAAATAAGTATTGCAAATGATTTCTCAGTTCATGGAAATGGATGGCTGCAAATGCAGCAGTTTTTGAAATTTGATACAATCCTTTAACCTTGTTAGGAACACTCAATGTCTCCCTTACAGTCTAAAAACTAAATTTTAAGCCTTTGAATACAGTATCTCTCACTTAAAATGGTGTAAAAATTTCTATAACACATAACATATAATTGTCAATTTTGTGAGTGAACGTCTTTCTCAAATGATACTTTTCCTTTTATGTTGGTTTTTTTATTATCAGAATTCAGATTTTGCTGATACGATAGTGTTCAGTGGTTTTAAAAATATTTGCCATCTGCACGAACATAGCTGAAAATCAGTTTTGTTTAGGGCATGAAGATCACTGTGCACAATTGTGCAATCCAGCAAATGTTCAGTAGGAAATAGAAGTCATATTTACTTGCAAAGGGTTTACCACAGGCAGTTTGCTCCTCAGTAGCTCTCTGGATTGAATCTCAGTTTTGTACATTACAAACCTCCAAAGCCTTTTGAATAAATAAGTTTACGTCAGTATAGAGACTGTTGGGCCAGTTTCTGGGAATGACTTGACAGAATGAGGGTGACCACTTAAGACAAAAATTTTTAGAATACATGTTGTGTGTTAGTGCATACACACTGTGTTTGGGATTGCTTATATCCATACAACAACACCCTCTCAGCCACTTCATATAGCTGCTTATCAAACTATTGAAATAACCATACCTTCAATTTTTCTAATGTTAGTTACACCAGTATTTTGTGCTGGTGTCCTCCAAGAACATTTTGGTTTCTTACAGAGTTTTGGGGATTTTTTCCCCTTTTCCTTTTCTTTTGCTTTTTTGCTTTCTTCCTCTGTATTATGAATTTTGGGGACAGTGATTTTTTTTTCTTTTTTTGGCAGGATATTCATTAAGTGAGATCAGTATGTTGTTTGAACTTTTCATGCTTTATCCTGTTTTAGGAACATTGCTTCCTTGTTTCAGTTACAGGTTCTCCTGGAGAATGTGTACTCGTTGCTGGCTGAGTGGTGGAGCCCAGAGTGTGGTGGCAAATGGAGTTACATCCAGCTGGTCACAAATGGTGTGAGATACTGGCAAAAATTACTACTGGCTCAAAACAACTGAAATGGAAGCTCAAATATGTGTTCTTTAAGGAAAAAAAAATATTTAAATAATTTTCTATGAGCTGATTTCAAGTTACCTTAGCTATCAAACTTCTAAGCTAGTAGAACAGCAAATGGTGTTCGGTTGACTCAGTTCTATATATTTCAGCAAAATTTATCACATTTAGCAGGAAAAAATAGCTTTACATACAATACATATAAGTATTTCATGCAGTGAATGAGCTATATTATTTTAGCATCTGATCAAGGAAGTATGTAACTCTAAACATTCTGCTACAAGGCAATGTAGACTCAGCATGTACTTGCCTGCCTCAGGTCTTTCTTTCCTGTGACTGGTCACTCTGCAGTTTTCAAATATTCTGACCCAAGCATCAAAAATGAAATTATGGACTCATCATTTCTTTGCAGTGTAGCAGAATCATCTAATCACTCCTGTTGTGTAAATAAGTGAGAAGAGTAAGTTATGATTTAAAACATTAAAAATAGTGCAGGTGAAAAGCTGTAGTAATCACACTAGCCACCAAGGTCATCAAATTTAAAGAGATCATTCTTTTTTTGTTTATGTAGATTATTCAAATGTGTCTCTTGCATATTTCCAGGGAAAAAAAAATTCCTCAATATGATATGTACAGAATGCTTGTAAGAGCTGACAAGGCAAAATGATGACCAGGTCTAAGAAGGCTGCAAAGCCATACAGCTCCATCCCATCAACAAGAAATTAATGTTAAAATTTTCTGAGCTACTTCCTTTGCAAAACTGACTCTTAGTTCAGAAACCTGCTTCACAGGCCATGACCCCTTCCCTGATGCAATCTTACTAGGTTCAGTGTAAGCCTATACAGAAAACTGCTCCATAATATGGATTTTGTTTTTTGAGAAAATGTCTGTAGTAAAAGTGAAGAGCACAATCTCATAGCTTGCACATACATACTCGCACAAAAATTAAGTTCTAAATGTCTCAATTTGTGTACAAAAAAAATTCGAAAGCAGGCTTTCCAGTCTTCATAATTTTGAATCTCTATTTATTGTCACTTTAGTTTACATCACTTTTTATAAGTATTTGTAGGACAACAAATAAGTAGTTCTGGGAGGTTTTTTTTGTTTTTCCGATGACTGTTATTCACATTATGAGAGGTATTCTAGTATATGTGACTGCATTTGCAAGTGTAGGGAGCAGGAGATACACCACTTTTGAATACAAAACCAACAGCTGATATGTGGTCTAAAAATAAAATAGGGACAGATGGGGACTCCTAAGAAAGGAATCCTGGTTAAATGTCATAGATTTTTGTAGATATTTTTGTCAGAGATTAAATAACTCCTCACTTTTTAACTCTCAGTGAGTTTATATTACATCTTCATGCTATCAGTATAATATGCACAGTCAACAGAAAAGCTTATTTGCATGTCTACTTATGCTGAATAGCAAAATTTTTGTATCCAACAATAGAACTCAGATACTGCAGACTTATATGAAGGTAGGTGTCTTTGAAGAGTTTTTATAATTGCAATCTATATATGGAGAGATGAAAATATGCGACAAAATTAGTTCAGAGTATTAAAAAGAAAGGTAAATTCCTATAATGAATAAAGTCAGAAGTTATCAGGTTAAAATAAAATAATAAGAACCTATTTCTCGTAGTAATTAAAGGTCAACAAAATATTTAAAATATAAATAACTAAAAACTAGCCCCAGAAATTAATATCTTAACAATGACATAGTCTCAAAAAAAGTACAGATATGGTAAGAAAAATTAAAAAAAAATCCCAAACACATAAAAAAAAATCTCAGTTTTATGAAATAATTAATTTTTCCATTATGTAAATATTTAAGTGTTCCTATTGTATTGAACATATTTGTACTCCCCTAAAGAAATTAATTTTGTACTTGAAAACCTAAATGATCCTTACTTACTCAAGCAGTACAATTGATTAAAGACATAGATTACTATCAGTCTGCATCAAAATAATCTCTTTGTAGAATGAAACTATTAGAAACCAGGAGTAACTATCTCAGCAATTCTTTGAATTGTGGACTTCAGTTAAACTTTCAGAATACATGAAAACAAATCGTTATTCTGATTCCATTTCTGAGTAATTTTTACAGGGTTGCTTTGTACAGAGGCTAAATGGGAGGTGTTAACTGAAGACTGAAGACTTCTTTTAAAATAGTAGCTTTTATATTTATATTTAATATAAATATATTACTTGTATTTCCATGTGTAGATAGTATTAAAATCAAGGGGGAAACATCAAATAACAGAAAAAACTTCTGGACTGAAACTAAAATGTCAGTTTCTAAGGAAAAGTGAAAAAAAAAAGGACAGTGTGAATGAAAACATGAATTGAGAATCACTTGTAGTATCAAAAATATGTCTATTAAAAAAAAAATCCACAAAACAATAAGCAACAAAAATAAGCAAGCAAAACCAGGGGGAAAAATAGGTGGTGAAAATATGGAACATATTTACTTTTGTTGTTTTCCAGTACCTAAAAGTCCTAAATGGGACCTTTGCATCATAGCAGACAGTAACACTTTAACATCCCTACTAGTGAATATTTGTGCTAATTTTAGGGAGATAGTAAGGGTTCCACAGCACTGTAGCTGTAGTGCCAAAATAAAAGACCTCTACCCAGTCAGCACCTTTGTCTTTTTTAGCCTTACACTCCCATGCATAAAAAAATAACGCTGTAAAATAATGTGTTCTGTGGTTGACACTTAGTATCTTAATTTCCACTGCTAAGTCAATTTCTTGCCACTAAGTTGTAAACTCTTGAAATATAGGGTTTATAATATAAGTGCTGCTACAACCTTGAATATAACTGAGAAAATGACACAACTATAATTATGGTCTACGAGAAACATACTAATGTATTCTGAACTCATAATTTAGTCATTTATTTTCTATAATTGCAGTTTTTCTTTCTCTTTAAATGAACATAATAATTTAATAAACAGCATAGCCGTCTCTTTAAAACTTAGATTGGCTTCTCCTTTGTTAGCTCAGAATTTCTTTGCCATATACACCTTTCTTCTCTCCCTTCATTATTCCTGCAGTGACTTGAGACTGTGTGATACACAAGTGTAAAGACCAGACTTCCAAGTTTAGATTACAACTCCTTTAAAGTGAACCTCTAATTTCTATTAGACTTTAGCATCTAATATATTTCTAAAAGAAAAAAAAAAAAAGTTTAAGTCAAAACCTAATTTTAACAAATTTAACGAATTAACAAAACCCAAGACAGATGGTGGGTTTTTCTTCGTTTAACTTCAGACAACCAAAAGCAAAGCCTAAAGGAAAGCTAATTCTCACTTCTTTCTCTGAATCGTCTCGTGATTAATGTGATTTCAGTGTGATTAATCAATTTAGGTGACACTCTTTGCTGGAACCCGGAAAATAAGAAGCTGTGTCAGGGAAACAGGATTAGGAAACTTAAGGAAATGTCCCAGTCTGACCATTCTCGAGTCTCTCTGGCAGTCACACTCCCAAGGCCAGAGACTCTCACTGCTGGGACCGGAGCCCCTGGGCAGCAGCAGCTCCAGTGACCCGAGGGGAGCCCCCTTGGCTCCCTGCACACCCCACTGACAGACAGACAGACAGACAGACAGACAGACCATCTTCCCTCACCGCTTCCACCCCAGGCTTCCCATCACAGTCTCAGGTGTCTGATTCCATAGAGCCATTTATTCACGGTGCAGTGGCACAGGAACAGCTCCAGCTGCTGCCCTGAGGAGGGACCCCAAGGCAGGAACCCCATCCCATGGCTTTTACACCCTCGGTGTCTGTCCGCAGGGCTCGCTCTTGCTCCTGGGACCCGCTCCTGCCCCTCTCCGTGTCCAGTGAGCTCGCTGGCTGTCACCTCCTTTCATCGCTTCTGTTACCCAAAAGATCCATCCATTCACCTGGCTGGCACCACCCCATCACTGTTCCCTCTTGTCTCAAACTCACACCCAAGCCCAATTTGCATCTCCATCCCGGCTTTCCAGCCCAGCGACCTAGACCAGATGTATTCCTCAACAGCAGATAATTAACAGTGGGAAGATTACAGACTTTAGGATGCTGCTTCTCCCAGAAGAGATACTTTTAGTCAAAATTCTAAGCTCTCTCATTGGTATCATTTGTCGGCCTTCACTTTTGTATTTTCCCTTCTCAGATGCAATAATGGATTTCAATTTGTGGTGACAGAAATAATTAGATAGTTTAGTCTGACCTTCTGTGTAACACAGACCATGAAATATCTGTTACTTTTTCTTCTAATAACTATGGCAATTTGTGCTATTCAGTTATTACAAACAAAGAATTTTTGAGGGGAAAAAAAACCTCTTCAAAATCCTTCTATTTTTAAATAGTAACCCTGATTCCAAACCTGACAAGGCAGCAAATATTCACAGTAGTCCTCAATTAACTCAGAAGAAATAAAGTAAATAAAAAGCAGAAACAAACAAAACAGAAAAACAGTCATTTATTTGAGCAGGTTTATTTATATCTATCAGTATCCACAACCCCCTTTTTTTTCCCCAGAATGAAACAACATCAAATCAAGGCTTAAATGGTTATGCTTCAGTTGGTCCCTAGAAGATGCTTATCTCATGCTGCACACAATCCTTTTCCTTTGACAATAGCTTTGACTCTAGGTGTCTCATACTCCAGAACTGTGAAACACACCTTTGTGCCACCACTGCTTGCAAAACTGAATTACATATCTGATTAACAAAACAACTCAGGATAAAAGGACCTGTGAATAACAGTCCTGCACAAGGAAATAGGCGCTATTTTTCTGAGAAAAAAAATTATTACTGACTCAGAGGTGTTGAAAGAGTGATAGAACAAAATGTATGTGTAAGTCTCAATTTTCTTAATACTTGAAGTCTATAAAAACTTCTTAGAAATATATTTCCAAATTTCTTACATTTATGCAGATGCTCTTGTAGGTATTCCCAACAATTATACCAGAAGACACGGTGTATTACTTAACAGATCTACAGATGGATCTGAAAAGGTCTAAATTACAGTTTTCATCATGCTTTTAAAGAATGTGTGCTCTATTCTGTCAAATTTTTAAAATTACCAATAGACTAGGAATGCCGGTCTCTTTTAAATACACTCCCAAATTCAACAGGAATACAGACTGAATGTTTTTAAGCATTTGAAACTGTAATCCAATGAACTAAAATAAATATAACCTGAAATTTGTCTTCAAATGTTTTCTCTTCCGTTGCCATCTAATGGAATAATTATAATGCAGTCTCGGAATTTATTTTCTGACCTCAAGTAACTTTCATTCTAAGACATAAGGAATCTACATTAAAAATAAAAACAACAAACCACATACACACGCAGAAAACACACAAAAAAAAAAAACAACTAAGCAATGAAACAAGAAACTTCTGAACCCTTTTCAAACATTACATAAAATCCATGCAAGGCTGACTGAAAGAGATATAGAAAAAATCCCAACAAATTTCTGATAGGTAGGAGTAAAGGAGATAGAGCCAGACTCTTCTTAGTCACACCCAGTGACATTACGAGAGTAAATGGGCATAAGTTCAAGAAAATTCCAGTCAATCATAACAAAAATGCTGTTAAAGTGATCAAATATTGAAAGAGGTTGCTGAGAGAGGTTGTATCATCTCCACCCTTGGAGGTAATCAAACCCAGCTGAATGTAATCCTGCATTGTGTAGGAGGCCTTCAGAAATGTGCTGAAATACTTGTATGATAATAATTATCTTGAAAGGCCGTTCATCATTTAATTAATTTCAGTTCAATAGCCAGTGACCTTGCTTATCACCCTACCCTTTACTCCCTCTGAGGCTAGAACGAAACACCTGAGAACGAGTCTATCAAGTACGCTTAAGTCTCTCTGAAAAAACAACATGACATTAGTGGACTCGAAGGGTGACAGGAAGATCAATTTTTGCTGAGGTTGTCCAATCAGTCATATACAACTGCATTAACATTGCTCCAGTGTTCTCTTTGTCTTTACAGTCACCCTATGCACAGACTATGAATGTGGGAAAAGACTGACCCAGAGCCAAGAGGAGATCAGGAATAGCACAGTACTTCATCTGGAAGAAGGAGAAGAGGCAGCAGTGGCTGTTTATTCTGATGCAGAGACATGTAGTTTATATTGATTAAGTCAGGGAAGGCAAGACTATGTGACCTTTTGAGGCTGAACACCAGGTATCTTTCACAGTGAAAATGACAGCAGGAACATTGTAAACACATTCTTTAATGTAGTACACTCAGGTTCCCCCAAAAAACTTGCTTAGTATTAGTTAAGTACGAATGTGGATTTCTATTACTTACAAACAAAATGAATCTTTTGTTATCTAATATGTGGTGATTTTAAAACAAATACATAAAAGTATTCTTTTTTCTTACCAAAATCTGAACTCACACAATATGCCACAGTTACCTGTGTCTGATGGGCACTTCTAATCAAAAGTTGGAAATCTGAAATAAAAGCTTGTCAGCAATTCTAAAATCAACTAATTCTTATTTAACCAGGTCTTACCTTTGCTTGTCTGTGTATATTTCTGAAAGAAAACCAAAGTAATTTGTGGAAAAGCACTGCCCAAATGGACCCATGCACTTTAAAAATGAAGTTCAATAATTGCTGTAAGTAATCAACAAAGCTAGGAAGCGGTTTCCAGTGTATAGCTGATACCAATCAACATGGTATTTTATGAGCTATAAAACTTTTCAAAGCAGTAATTATGGTGACAAAGAGAGGATAACAGAGTGCCAAATAATATTATTCAGCTGCAAGGACTTTAAAATAAACTTCTTTAAAAGCTCAGGGCATTGTTTAGACTCCCAGTCTTTTGTAAGTTTGTACTGCTTTGACTTGCGTGGAAAATTAAATGAAAGCTGCAATTACCTAGAAGTATAGACTCACTGCTTGCTAAGCTTCAGCTTTCTTCTTTGACAGTATTGCAGGTCACTAATTACAGTTTGACTGCCCAAATAAACTTATCAGGCTAGCAACTGCCTTTTAAAAGGGAGTGGAAAAACCAGAATTTGTGGTGAGGTGAAAGAGATTCTTGTGAAATTTCTAAACAGTCTCTCAACTGTTATGATAAAAGTCTTGTAAATTGCCTAAATTCCCACTGTGTAGTATGAACCTTCAAAATTAAAGTGGTGTTTGTTTGAAAAAAATCATTGAAATGAAAAATGCCAAAGATGTTGGAGAACTAACTCATATTTCCCTGGAGATGATTAAGCACTGAATAAGAGTCTATGACTAAGTAAAATGTAGAAAAATAAAGATTTGTTTTTTTTTCCATTTTATTCTTGACTACATAATTGTCTTAGTTTAAAAAATGACTATTTTAAAAGTTGCCAAGTTCAGAGGTATGACAACAGAACACTTTCATAGCAGTATCTATCAGTGACATCTATATTATGTAAAGATATATGTCTTCACAATTCCTCAAATAGGCTACATAAATACATAGATGCTGGTAAGACAAATGAAAATTATATTTTGAAATTTACATATGGCATGATTTAAAGTATGTGTCACTGGAAACATTTCCTTTTTTAATGATCCCTCCTTGGAGAGTATGCCCTTGAGCAGTAAGTACATATTTCCCCCCTTTTTAAAATTAAATTTGCCTCATCGACTCCCTTAAAGTAAAATTTCAAGTATCTGCAGCAATAAACTGTTATCAGGCTTTATCACAGTGATGCCAACTTTTAAGTGATGGGCTTAACATTGAAAATGGGATGTGTACCTTAAGATGTGTAAAAAGTGTATATTTTCAAGGGTACAGACTTTATGTTTCAGTTCTGATATACAAAACACAATAAAGAATGATAGAATATGTTTTGTTCCATTGCCATGTTTTTCAGAGATTGGTATATTTGTGATTGGTATTGGCTGTGATTTACTTATCCCAATTTCTGTAAAAATGGGAGAGATACAGTCTGTAGAATTTTTTTTTCTTTAAAGGCCTTAAAAGCAGAATTATTTTTTTGTGTTGCTACATGCTTAGTTAATACCTTAAAACTCTTTTTAACCAAAACTCCTTTTATCAATGATACAGATAATTATTAAAGATCCAGTTGCAAATTTCTGTATGCAGATACTGGTTATTTGAAAATTATATTAGCTAACACAGTAACTCACAGCTTGTGCCTCAGATGCAATAAGCATTCAGCAAGAACTAATGACTAATATGAAGGAGTAATGTACAAATGGTCTCACAGTTTCCAAAAATGAGAAGATAGCAGGAAGGGAACCATCATGTCATCCTTAGTTATCAGGGGCACCACATTGTCCCTCAGTATGGCACATCTTCACAATTTGAACAGTCAATGAATCCACATGGGATCATGTGCTAATGAAGCATGCCAAAGCAATACAAATCTGTACTCTCAGCAATAGGCAGTGTTATTGAAATTAACCCAAAGGTGAAGTAGAAGGATCTTCACAATTACTTTTTAAACTCTGACCACTTAGTTTCTGACATGGAACAAGCAAAGCATGGGACCTGATGCAAATCTGATGGTGTTGGCTAGCAATTACATTCTGGAGCTCGAAAAGAATAAGGAGAGAAAACATCTTGCTTGAAGCTGTTTTCTACCTCAGCTATTTATATCTCCTCAAGGGTTTAATATACTATGTTTGCAAAACATCTATTTTGTGAAATCTTCCCCTTCCCTTTGTATGTACGTATATATAGATATAAACACACACATTCTGGTAAATCTTATTTATTAATCTTATCAGAGTTTTTTATTTATTTTTTTAGGCCACTGCTTGTTCTATATATGGGTATTCTGGCACTAATTATAGAACAGATTGTGTTGGGATTTCTACAGGACTGCACTATGGCAATACAGATTAAGCAATTAACCTTGATGTCACTGTAATTATTAAGATACTTTAGCAAAATGAACTAATTTCCCCACAGGATGTTCTGCTGAAATCAACTTCCACTCTTTTTAGATGCCAAAATGGAAAATGTTAATGGAAAACTAAGTTTGCAATTTTTGTAAACCTTTTCAATGGTCATCTTTTCATGTTTCACACAACAGTTCACCCCAAAATCACAAGTATATATTTTTATATATTTAAAAATACATGCAATAATACTCTATGGAGGTCATTGGAAAAATAAGAAAAAAAAAGGGAACTGATAACACCTCTTCACTTGATGCCTTTACCATGTAATTTACAGACTTAAAATTTCAAAATATACAGCCAAGAGAAAATTGTAAAGAGAGCAATATCTGGCCAGGAGAATTTATTTTTCTTCTGTATAAAACAAACATTTTCTTGAGTCAATGATTACATTTCAATCATTACATATATTACATGATCATTACGGTCATTATATGGTTTTAAGACTAATTGCAAAAGCAAGATAAAAAGGGGGGGAAAAAGCACTAAAAAAATAGGCAAGAAGCAGATATTATTTTACTATGTTTTTGAAATTGTTTTTTATAAAAATTTCTAGTTTTCAATACTTCTTTTGAAGACAAATTTGAATGTATTTCAATTAATATTTAAAATTCTGAGTAATGACTTGGTAAACTAATGAAATACACATTCAGAATAATTATTGTCATACAATTCATTGTGTCAATATTATAATAAAATGTAAACATTGCTGTTATTAAGAGAGTTCATTTACCTTCCTATGGAGAAGTAAAACCACAGAAGAAAAATGGTGAACACAAAGAGAGAAAAATTTAATTTTTTTAGATTAGATAAAACCCTGTAGTTTGCCTTTTTTATGATTCTTCTAGTACAACACATTTGCATAGTACTGAAGGCTGTTCAAGCAGCTACTTCAATTATAAATGGAACTGAAGCCATTATCAGTTACGTCGGTAATTCTTCAAATAATGTCTTTTTTCAAAAGAAGAAACAGTCCTTGAAATTCTGCATTCTCTATTTCATAGCAGAACCATTTTCTTCTTTTTCTACAAATCTTGATGAAGTTGAAGGGAAAACTATTTAGAAAATATGTAGGCTTTGTCAAGCTGATATTTCCCGGGTATACCTATTTAGAAGACCTCAGAACTTTTTTTAAAAATGTTTTTTGTTTTCTTTTAGTGGAAAAACAAGACTTGTAGGTTTCCTGAGATTTGTTTTTGTTTTGAGAACAGTGGAATATTTACAGACACTAGAGTAGACAGATGCAGCTGTGCTGGTGCCATTTATGCAGGGATGAGTAATGAAAAGAATTAGAAAAAATTAAAAAATCTTAACTAACCCATTTAGGATACTGAAAAAATTAAGTGCTCTGAAAAGAAAGGTAAATTTAATCTGCAAATGTTTCTTTCTACAACAGTCGCTGTTTTGATTGAAAATAATAAGACTGCCCTAACTACCATATGTCAAGAAGGGCCTGTACCTGATTGCTTCCAGCAAAGAACAAACTCATTTCTCTCTTGCTCTGTCCTGCAGGAGTCATTGCTAAAAGCAGCAGTTTCAGTAATATATTCCCAAGAGATGCTAGGACAACACAGCAATCCACTGCTGGCTATTTGTGACCATTTGTGTTTATGCGCTAAATTATTTTCTTCATTAACATGTTTTTTACTTGACTATATTTCACTCTTTTCCTCTGATTTGCAGATATTTGGATTAATGGAAAACCTTGTCCATTTTTAATATGTTAAAATTTCAGTGTATTTTAATTTATTTGCAATATCCCAAAGAAAATATTCTAAAAAGCATTTAATTGTGAGAATATTGGTTAGTAGTTCTGTTAATGAGCTGAGTATTACTCATTTGGAATCCTTAAGTAAGTGCTTTGAAGGTGCTCCGACTATGAAGTGACAGATACCTTCCAGACAAGTACCACAAATACACAAGTTATATGGAGAAATAGGAAAATTACAGAGAAGTGAAATGATTCACTGGGATTCCTGCAAGATGTGAATTCAGGAAAACAAAGAAAAAAAAAATACAATGTACAGAGCTGCTCTGAGGTGTTATAGTATTGAATAAACATAGTCATTTAACATTTAATTTGTTTAGTGTTTTATTTTGTTGTTGCTTGGGGTTTTTTTTGGTCAGGTTTTTAATAAGTATAATAGATACACTTAGAAACAAAGGTGCTTTTTCTTCTCATTGACTGCCATAACGAAAACCATATTTATGATATTATACAATAATCATTACATTTGCCTACTGAAAATATTTCTAAAATTGTGCATTTCCATTTCTGCAATGTGTGGCGGTGTTAATTGTAATATACAGAACAGAGAGACCATGACAACCTTACCTTCTTTTCGTAGGGTCCAAAACACAATTCTTAGGTCTCCTTTCCCTTTCACAGGGATGTTTTACCCCATTCCTTCTTTTCTCTTTCTTGTACCTGTCAGAGATCCTTGTTCTGCGGGCTCTTGCCGTTCAGGTGAGCACAGGGTGGTCACAGGGCCATTTGCAGGCACTTGCAGCATCCCTGGGGAGAAGAAGCAGGTGCCAGGGATGCGGAGCGCAGTTTGGGCAGGAAGGAGGAGCAGCCACCTTCCCCCCTCCTGGTGCGGGCTGCCTGTTAGGGGCCCTGGCATTTGGGCTGGGGACTCTTTTGTTTGGTTTTGTTGGGTTTTCCCCCCCTCAACTTGACTAGACCCAGGAATGATTTAGAAGCAAACTCACCGGAGTGCGGGGCGAGCAGGGGAGAGATCCGCTCGGAGCCGCACTCCCTCCAGGAGGGAGGGGAAAGGCCAGGGAGTATTAGGGAGAGTGAAAGACAAACAATGGGGTTACCCCCTCCCAATTCTGAGAGACGCTCAGCAGAGTCAGAGCAGCTCTGCCTGTCTTAGTTGAATGCTTTCTACGTGGTAGAATGGGGTCTTTCAGCCCGGAGGGAAAAGGCTCAGGGGAGACCTTATCACTCAACAAATACCTGAAAGGAGGCTACAACCAGGTGGGCTTCAGTCTCTGCTTCCAGGCAATTCTCCATAGGACCAGAGTACACAAGCTGTGCCAGGGGATGTTCAGGTTGCACATTTGGAGGAATTTCTTCACAGAAAGATGCTGATTCAGCATTGGAATGTGATGAAGTTGCAGTCCCTGGAGGTATTTAGGAAAAGACTGCAAGTGGCCCCCAGAGCCCTGGTCTAGTTGATGAGGTGGTGTTAGGTCATAGGTTGGACTCTATGATCTCAAAGGTCTTTTCCAACCTAGCTGATTCTGTGATTTTTTTATCCTTTTGTCAAAGGTCCTTGATTTTTCCTTCCCTCATGGCATTACAATGTAGTTTTTCTTTTAAATAATCAATTACCTATTTCACAAATGGCTGCCCAACGGTGGATGGACAATTTCTTTCACTAGTTTCTGTTGCTCAGGGCAGAAAATGCCATCACCTTGTTTTCTTTATTGTGCCATTTGCATTTCTGTTTAGATTCAGTAAAGTTGTAACAGGTCTGCACAAATGAGCATATTCGACACAGCTTTTCCCTCTGTAAGCGTTTCCACAGCCAATACATTTCTGACATTTATGCAATTTTCTTTTACTTTTATATGGGCAGTGCAATCAATGGACTACAATGGAGAAAGGATAATTTCTCGGAAATTCTCTGAATCAGAAATGTTGAAGAATCAGGTTTTTGGGAAGTAAATATTCATAAAGTAAAATTAGACCCATACAACTGTAAAGGAAGATGGTATCATATTGTCTGTATCAGAAAAATGGAAGACCTTATTAATTTTTTTAAGCTTAAAATTATCTAATTACTCAATTCAGACCTAATTGTAATGTAAGTAAAATTCATAAATCTATCCTTAGTAATTTAACATATTAATTTAATGACCGTAGGTACTTTCCTAAGCAGCCTACAAGTCAGATGTACGGACTCTCCTCTTAAAAAGTTATTACTTTTGTGATTGCTAGCAGTGCTTCTGTGAATACCACTGCACAGATTTCATCATAACTGAAACTTTGATTAAAAAAAAAATAAATAAACAAGAAGTAATGCAAAAAAGAAAGGAGATATAAATGCAAATAAATTATGTCTGGTTCATGAGTCTGTAAAATGCAGACATGTGGATGCTAATTAAATATTTTGAGAAAGTTAGTTACAGGCAATATAAGAAAAGAAACTATATCAATGTATCATCTTACATGTGCTTATGCTTTCTGACACCTTTTGGCCTGCCAAGAAAACACCACCTAGAGTCTGATGTAAATTAAATCTTTTAGCCTGACATTAAGACTTATTTAAACAGCCATAAAACTGTCTGGTTTAAAGAAAAATATCAATTTGTTTTTCATTATTTTTATAATTCCCTAAGTTCTCTCTTTTCTTAAGATGTAAGGCAGATTCAAAATTGCTATTCTAAACTAAATACAATTGAATAGAATCTCCAGAATACTTATTTCTGAAGCCTTTCATGAAAACAAGCAGCAAGAAAAAGGAAAGAAAAAAAACCTCAAAAAAATTAAAATAAAAGTTTCAAGTTAAATATGAATTTACTTTACTTTTTTTTTCATGGTTTCAGGCGTTCTCAATCATACCACTACATTAGGGAAAAGAAGAATATAGTACTAACTGAAAAAATTAAGAGAAAAAAAATTCATAATATTTCCTTTTTTCTAGTATGTCTTTATATATAAAATACTAAACAAAAGAAAAATTACCATCCTTGACTTAATTTTAATCTATAGTTCTTTAAGGCATACATACTTCCAGTTGAAACAGCAGAAAATGCTCCACTCTGTCATTATTCTTCTCTCAGCTTTGGTTTTATCTTCAAAAATTTTAAGATGTCATACCTCTCAGCTTTGCTGGGTGAGATCAGTTTCTTAGATCAGAAAAAAAAAAGAGGTGTTGAGATGTTACAGAAGTTACTAAAATCTGTCTAGAAATGTGAGTTATCTGAGAGCAACTATCAGCACTGCAGCAACGCTTGTATTTTACTGTCATTCATAATGTTGCATGCGAATAAAATCTCATGAAGTGTATTTTGAGTTCTTGGGGACATATACATGATATGTATGTGTAAGTATTGTTTTATGCAATAATCTTTACAACCCAACCTTTTCTAGGATATTGACAGTTTGGGATTGTTGTTTTTGGTGAAGTATTTTCTGGTGGGTTTATTTTGATTTTGAGCATAGAAGGTCGTAGAAGAAAGCTGGTTCCCTTTGTTTTGCTTTTGCTTACATGTCATTTCCCTTTAATAAAGGTAACACCTGAAAGGCAACAGTGTTTTTGAGAAATAATTCCACTCTGTAGATTAGTAAAGACTACACCAGCATTTTTAGAAAACCAAAAGCTTAAAAAATAATTTTTTCACGTTGTTCATTTACAAGGATATCTACCACACTGAAACATTTAATTGCCAAGAATGTGTCACCTACAGCATGATGCAAGAGAAAATATTGATTTTTGATGTAAACACACGGTACTGTAGTGGCATTAACAAGTTCCTCATTTTGTTTATGCATTGCTGGCAAGTGTAGGGAATGCTGTTTAGCCTACACACGAGTTGATGTAACCTTTTCTCACTGAGGAACCATCACTAATAAGACTGTCTGACATGCTATAACAAGATGTTCACTAGACTAATGTGAACGTATTGATGACATGGCTTTCCTGAGCCTACTATATATCACTAGTTTTCTCCAAGTCGATTGAAGTCAGATTGTTGGCCAGAATGAACTTGAAACTTGTGTCATGAGAATTTACTTTTGATAGCTTTCCTGTGAAGATGTATTTTCTGGTTCAAATCCCTCAACCTGCTTATTACCTCTTCCCCCTCTCATTAGCAGATAGCTGCACAAGAACTATGCTTTTCAGTAATTTCTCAATTAATTTGCATGATACCACAGGGTTTTCTGAACTTTTCATTTAATATCTGACCTTATCAGTAGTATTACTAGTAATTTTTGCAAGTCCTTTTCTATCTTATGATCTCTCACCAGCAGTATTTCAACATCATGAAAAAGTATAAAATTAGAAATTTTAAGTACCTCAGATTCCATTTGATATCTGCAGGGACCCTGTAGTGGAAAACAGAAAAGGATCCTTAACATGAGGCAGAACACTAAAACTTAATTATACCCTACAACATTCCTATTTTAAAATAAGATACATTGATTTAACTACTCTCCTCTTTTCTTATTCCTTCCTCTATTAATTGTTTTTCTTTCTTTCTTTTGGAGCAATCACCCTGAATTTTTAGTCCCATTTCATATCGACTTTTAAGAAACTTATCTATAAACTGAAAAAGCACTCAGAAACGATGACAAAGTTCTGATACCTCCTTCTGGGTCACTATAGATAAAAATTTCATATTTGAAACTTCCACAAGAAATTCTTATCCAAAGAGATAAGGACAATTTGAAAAAGTATAGAAAAGTCTTTTCCTAATATTTTACATTTGCCCTTCAATAGTTAGAAAAGCTGTTGGTTTTTTTGGGGTGTTGATCAGACAACCTTCTTCAGGCTATTTTCTATTCCAGTTAAAAATCACAGAACTGCAGATTCCAGGACTCAAAGTGAGCTGAAAATATCACCTGTAATCCAAAGATGGCTTCCTTGGAAGCACAAACTTTTTGTGCTAATTGCTGCATACTTCTACCAGCATTTATTTTATTAGGAGAAAGAAACCCCATGAGACACAGGAATATTTTTACATGTTTAGTATTCTTTTGAGGGACAAACTGCTGTGATGACCAGCTTCTTAGGAGAAATGGATGAACACTCGTGGCTTCCAATAAGATTTAAAGCTTCATTATGAGGCTGGCATGGAAAGTTTTCCACTAACAGGAAAAGTCTGTCTGCTACAACAAAAGGCAGAGATGAATAAAGTTTGCTTTCAAGGATTTTGGATAAAGTTTACTTTCAAGTTATTGATCTTCAGCAAATTACTCAAATTCAGGGGAAATATTGTTAAATATACAACATAAGTACATATTAATTTCTTGTCAATAACATCTGGCATCTTGAAAATAAAGTAGTTATTAATATTGCAAATGCGTCAAAGCAGAATTTTAGAGGAGAATAATGCACTTTTTTCTTTTAGAATAGGGCCATATAGGGTTATGAAATCAATGCAAAACTCATTTCTCACATTGAAATTTTAATCTTATTTTGGAGACATATCAAAGCATTTTCTAACAGGATGATTTGCCAAGTAATACATTATAGCAATTTATGATGAATTTAATAAAAATGTAGTGAAACTATAAATTTTTTTTACAATGCAAGAAGATAGTATTGGATGCATCATATTGTGAGCTAAATTTAAATGAATCTTTTTAAAAAATTGTAATTGTGAGAAGTTATATGACATCTATAAAGACTGGAGATATGAGATATAAGTATATCAAAATGAAGAGCTTCAAATCCAAAATTTTGCTTTTGCAACACTATGATATCACAAAAGCAATTAAAATTTTTGATTACTTTTAAAAGTGTTAGCACAAATTAAAAGTGGTGCTGTACAACAGCAGCAGTGTGAATTCTGCAATGGTAGACACACAGATGATATAGTCTCTTACAGTTTGACATATTCAGGGTGCTTACAACCCTACCAGTTCTTAGGTATAGCCTATGTAACTGCCTTTTCTGGAAATCAGAGCCCAATGAGCTCAGTATAAAACCACAGGTTGGCTTCTCCCTATAGCAGATCCCTAAATTTGTCATATTCTCATGGAAAGAAGTCTATGGAAAAGAACATTATTTCTTCAGGGTGTAAAGCACTGCTACCAAGTCTCTCCAAAAAAGAAGAAGTAGCAAAACAGAAAGATTTTTTTTAAAACTTCCCATTTGTGTAGTTTAGAAAATTCTGTTCCTGCTTTCATTATCTTAAGTTGAAAATTCACTATAGGCAATTAGCAATATAATCTATTCTTTCCGTCCACTAAATTTTAGACTCTACCAAAATCTGCTAAACCACAAGTCAACACTTATTTCATCTGCAGTTTCCCTTCTATACATGAACTTTTATTGGCTTGTCCACCTGTCCTAGACCTCTTAATGTGATACTCTGATGCTATAAAGTGTAGATGTGGCAAGATCCTGACACTAAATAATAAACTATGAGTTAATATAGTGTTATCTATGTATCTTCTTTTATTCTTACACATAGGCAATTTAAAAGTCACATTTGGGGAAAATAAAAAACATCAAAAGCATTTACATAGATATCCTTCATCTGGGAAATTTTGCATAGTTCTCATGCAATTTTCTTTCCTTCATTTAGGACTATGTTTTATCTCTAATTAGACTCTAAAATGCAAAGAGCATCTCATTGACTTTTTAGGTGTACATAAATATTTTACCCCTAATACACATTTAAGGTATAGAGACAGTTAATGATACAGTAACAGTTATGAACCTAGTGAGGTTTAAAAGGATTTTACCTATGTTTGATAAAGAAATTTCTTCTTTAAATACTTAGTGTTTCAGATTCATATGTCTATAAACTTTCAGGTATCTATTTTTCTGTGCTTTTCTGTGTGTAAAGAAATATAATTACAATACTTTTAAGAAAATAAAACACTAAATATGTTGATCTCTAAATAGGACAAGCATAAATATTTTTTGAACAAGCCTTTGAAATCTTTCAGCAAACTCTTGTTTATGCTGGTACAATCTATGGTACAATCCCATGCTGCCTAATTAGAAAATAAAGATTATTGCTTGCAGCTGATTTTTTTTTCTAATATTTTTAAATATGGGTGATTACCATTCAGTAAAGGCACATATCCTATCATGTCCCAGTTCTGTACAAGGCTCACACCAGGTTGTGTGAGCTCACAGTGCTCACAAATCTGCTTCTGTGCCACTAAACCCATGGAGCAGCAGTGGAGTGTCCCTGTGTGCACTTGTCATATTGTTTAATGAAATAGTTGAAGTACCACATTTATACCTCTTATTTTACTCTGAGAGGTCTTATTCCTCTCCACAGAGCAATTAGTTTGTGCCTCAAACATATGAATTAACTGAATACCTTTGAATATTGTACTCACCTAGGTCACAGTTCAGTCCTTAGTAGATATTCAATGCCCAGTGTTTTTAGAAAAAAAAAGGAAAAAAGGTATGGGTTTACAACAAATATCGGTCAAATTAACCTCCCATTCAAACCTTGTTCTGCTGCTTAATCCATCAAGAAAATAAATTATGTATAATCCAAGCAATAGCACAAAAGGCAACAGGCAGAAACTGATTCACAGGAACTGCCACCTGAATATGAGGAAGAGCTTCTTTACTGTGCACTCTATGACTGCACTGATGACTGCACTGGAACTGGCTGCTCAGACAGGCTCTGGAGTCTCCCTCACTGGAGATATTAGAGAACTCTCGACACAGTCCTGCTCTGTGTGCTTTGGGATGACCCTGCTTGAGCAGGGAGTTTGGCTCAGATAGTCCACGGTGGTTGCTTCCAACCTTATTCATTCGCTGATTAGTGATAATCTTCTTACACAACTAACAGCCAAAAAATATTTTTCTAGGAAAAAAAACCCCAACATTTGGCAAGATTCCCATCAAGAAAAACGAGTGCTTAACTTTTATGTTGCATATGGAAAATTTCACAGGCACAGTCTCTGAGGAAATGGAATATGAGCTAAAAAGTTTCTTTCTGAGTGGTTTTTTAGAACCAAGTGGGAAAATATCATACTGGAAACAAAGTCTGCAAGACTTAAAGCCAAACAGGCAAAGTTCTTCATTTTACAGAAGAAATACAATTGCAGTTCTCATAACAATGAAGATACAGATCTTACCTACTATACATTTTCATCCAATCTAAATATTCCTATTTACTTGAAAGTTGCTTGAAATCAGATTTTTCCCACAGCAACAAACTTATCATTAAGAACTAGTATAATTGGAATAGTTTCCATTTATTTAATTACAAAAGCATTTCATTTTTTTTATCTTTGACAGAAAGAAACAATTGCTGCTGAAATCAAAGCAGGGCAGCTACTTGTAACTCTAGATTTTAAAATAACAGTTCTAAACAGCTTCTCTAAATTCTTTCAGAAAAGAAAAATCTTTAGACAGCAAATAAAACATTAATTATTTTTGCTCCAGGATGCTCATCAATTTTTGCATAGGTAGCTGTTGTTAATTACTGCAAGGAATGATTTTAGCAATTTTATTATTCATCTTCTTTGCACTTGGGTCTTATTTTCCAGATGCTGTCAGGCATTGGTAATAAGGAAGTTGGTATTAGTGAACTTGGAACGGGATCTTTTTCTAGTTAGCCTGGGAAATAAGACAAGGCAAAACAGCAGCTAAAAATTACTGGGAGAAAACCTCTATTCTGTTCCATTTCATGCTAAGCAGCGCCATGCTTTGCCATCTACACTATGCTGTGCTATTCCACTCTGCTAGTCCACTCTTTCTTACTCTGGGATACTGGTTTTGGGACAGAAATGGTGATGCTTATGCTACATGACATGATGCTCCCCAAAAGCTGGAATGACTGCTAGAGGCTGGATATTAATTTTTAATTATTAATTAATTCTCATTAATGTTTATTCATTATCTGTATTAATCTCAGTCCTTCCCTAAACCTATGAAAATTCATAAAAGAATTGAAACTCGTATCCTGACACTGTGTACAATGCTGAAAGGAGGAATATGGAAAACAATTCTTATTGGTATTTAATCTCTGTGCACAGTATTTACTGTCTATGAACTGAAGGCAGTGCAAACCTTGCTGGCAAAATGAGTAAGAGGGGCTAGAAGACAACTGGTGAAATTTCTGATTTATTTTTGAGCAATGTTTTAGTGCTCTCTTCAAACAGAATAAAAATGAGTTGTCATAAGTTTTTATTGCTTGCAGTATATAAAGTTATTAAATTACTATCCTTTATTCATGCTTCTGAAACATGCATGTATATGAAAGTTCTTAGAAGCAGAATTGTATTTCTGTATTTAAACTCAGAATTACCCTCTTATATATAAAAGTAAATATTCTAAAAGATTTTTCTGGATTTCACTTCTCAGTATCATATTATCATCAGTATCATCAGATTATTTTTCAGTGATAGCCCTCATCTTCCACAGCAAATTACTGAACTGTCATCTTTACAACAACAGAGAATTAAAGAACTAAAACATTTTAAAAGAAGAATAAGATCTTCTTTGGAAGATGGAAAATGGAAAGAAGGAAACTTGTGGCCGGGATACATAATCCATCCATTATATACCAGCAAAAGTAATATCAAAGAGATTAACATGGTTCCTGAGAAACTCTAGGGAAATCAGACTTTATTTACTAAATAAGAGAGAAAGGAAAAACATTTTCAGCCAGAAGACTCAGATAGAGCACTTACTAATTTTTAAATATGGAAACTCAAGACTATTCACTTGAGTTAATACCAGTGACTCAAATTAACCAAGTGACTCAAAAATCATTCAAAAAATCAGGACACTTTGGTTCAGAGACAAATTAGTCTTTAATTGTACTACATGAAAATACATTTTCAAGGCACCCACCATCTTTCTTAAATTTATTTGGAATTATCAACTATTTTTATTTTAAAGTTTATCTTTATTGCATATAAAACAAGAGACACATATGGGATTTAATACAGCAGTCATTTTAGGACATCAGAGGTCTGCCTATATGTTCCTTGAAGTGACTTTTCTTAGATAAATCATGTTTAAACAATGTGACTGGCTTCCATAGTGAAGTAACTGGCTCGGTGGGTGAGGGAATAGCTGTAGATGTCACTTGATTTTAGCAATAGGAAGCTTCAGCAGCATCCTTCTTGACAATCAGTTGAGGCATGGACTGTATAGATAGACCATAAAGTTGGTGAAAACTTATGCAGGTACCAGGTTCAAAGGGTGGTTAATGACTTAAAGTGGTCATTGGTTAAAAATGGACTCCTCTGACACATTTCCTTTTAAAACCTTTGTTTACATTTTTCACTCAGTCATATGACTTCCTATATAAGTGAAGTAGCTTTTTTTCAGAAGTAATGGGCAATGGTATATGTACATACAATTTTGTTTATCCTGAAATAACTGTTTGCTTTTCCCATTGCTTTGAAGGATGTGATACAAAACTGTGTATTTTACCTATGCCAGGAGCTTAAAAAAACAGTTTCCTGTACAGAGAAGGCTTTGGTGTGTAGAGAAGACATGCTTGTGGTTTCACTTTTGTTCTTTGCTCTCTCAGTGAAGAGCTGCAGCCTCCTCAGGAGGCTTCAAAGCCAGGAGCCACTACACAGGCCTGTATGGGCAACATACTAATCATCCATCTAGTGTTTCTCTCTGTGAGTTTCTTTCTGCTTCTCTTCAACACTGAAAACATTTAATGTTGGTTAGATTTGTGTAACATGTGTCACAGCTCTGTAGCAGCAGTTGCAGACAGAAGGGGAAAACAGTCCAACAGAATCACATTTTTCTTTATGTACCTCAGGTCAAAATGTGGCTAATTATTCTGGTCATTTTTATGTTCATATATATGCTATCCTTTAAACATCAAAACCAAATGGAGCTATCAGCTGTGACTGCTATGTAAAGCCTATTTGATAGAATATTTCTACTTAAAAACCTGAATGAAAACAAATCTAAAAATCTTAGATTCACAGAATCATTAGGGTTTCAAAAGACCTCCAATGTCATTGACTCCATTTGTCTTCTGCACCAGCCACCTTGTTTGCCCCATGTCTAGTATCAATCATATATTGTAATGTTTGTTTTATCAAAGCTTTTGTTCAATGTTTCAGTTTAACTGTAGTCGTTTAATGTCACAAAAAGTAATGGTTCATATTAGGATTTCAATCAGATACTTTTTCCAGCCTATATAGATTTATCCATAGTTTAGTATTTGTCAGCATTTAAGACATTTTGTTGTTCATCTGAATTTTATCTCTACCTTGTAGTGCGATGATTTTCAGCAAAAATGACAGACTGAAGCTCTATAATTTTGTATGTTAAAAAGGATTTTGAAAGAATATGGTCTGAAATGCTTCATCCTAAAATCCTGCTCTGAAGCTTGCATAAAAGAGTATGCAAAAATCCAGTCTGAGCTGATCTATTAGAATGTATTGTGACCTGAATACTAAGAATTTCAGTGAGGGTTACGTTTGTCTTTGCTACCTACACAGATTTGGTAGTGAGAGCAGCAGAACACTTTATTTCACAAAACTATTGACTATCATGGCTATAAATAGTCTTAATTAAATTTCATTCTTTATCATGATATTCAAATCCCACATGATTATTAAAAAAAAAATGAGGGTAACAAATAGACTGGATTTGATGTATCTGCCAGGGTATATGTAGTACAAATTCAATTGGTCATGCTTTAGAGAAAGAGATTTTTGATGCTGACGTCCCCTGTCAGGAGAGCACAAGCTTTATATTAGAAGATGACAGGACTGAATAAATGGAACATCAAGGGACTAGAAATACACAGCAAATAGGCACAGCTAGGAGGTCATTTGGAAAGAGAACCAGCTGGATGCAGTTGGTATGAGGGCACAGTGGCAAATCTATCATCTGTCCACCAGCAGAGAAAAGACACAGGAGACTGGACTGACTTCAAAGACTGCCTGTACTAGTAAACAGTTTGAAAAGGGATAGCTGAACAGGAAACTGGTATTCTATCTTCACTTTATTTCTCAGCCCTTCATCTCCACCCTTTATTACCAAACCCATCCTCTCCCCCTTCCTTACTCCTACTTTTCCACTTCTCAGTTTCAGATATTATCTTACAGGTGCTTCAGGGTAAGAAATGCAGTTATTACTCAACAAGGTGCATAAATTTCTGCTGTGATTACTTTGTTTCTGAATGACTGGTGAGAATTCTAGAGATATCTTCCTTTCCTGAAGTTGCAAGGACAGCTGAATACCAACTAACTAAATAGCTCCTTTGCAAATGGGAAACCTGTCACAGGGTGGTCCGCCAAGGATCAATACTGGTTTCAACACTGTCTACTATCTTCATAAGTGACTTGGATGACAGCATTAGTGTATTCTGAAGAACTTTGCAGAACACACCCAAGGGGGTACATGGGCACTTTGGGAGAGTCATCTTGAAGACCTAGACAGGGTGGAAGAACAGGCTAACCTTATGAAGTTCAGCAAGGACAAGTGTGAAGTTCTGCACCTGAGAAAACATAATCCAGGAGTGCAGCACAGGCTGGAATGTAGCCACCTAGAAAGCAGCCTGTGGAAAGGGTTCTGGGGGTCCTGGTAGACAATAAGTTCCATATGAGTGACCAGTCACCCTCTGCAGCAGAGAGAGCCAACAGGGTTATGGGTTGCATTGAAAAGGGAATCACTGGCAGAGATGAAGTATCCCAATCTACTCAGCGCTTGTCAGGTACCGAATGGAATGCATGGAATACAATTTTGGTCCCTGCTATACAAAACATATGTGTACAGGTTGAAAGGGTTCAAAGAAGATCTACAAAAATAATCAAACTCTTGTGAAGCCAACCCAGGTCAGCCTGTCATATGAAATAGGTTTGTTCAGCCTTTAGCAATGAAGGCTTAGAGATCTTACCACCATATTAAAGTATTTAAAGGATGGCCATAAAGAAGATGAGAACTCTGTTTACAAGGAACTACAAGGCAAAACCAGGGTAATGTGTGTAAGTAGATTCCAACTGGACACAAGAGAAAACATTTTTCACAATGACAGCAATCAGTGACCAATCAGCAATCAGTGATCAATCTCCCCAAGAGAAGGTGTGGATTCCCCGACACTGGACGCTTTTAAGATTCAGCTGGACAGAATGCTGGACCGCTTTATCTAACTGGGCTTTGGACAAGAAAGGTTGGACCAGATGATCATTGAGGTCCCCTTCCAATGTTGTATCCTATGATTATATGAAATTCTATCTTCTCCCATGATTACCATGAGCTGTTGTTCTGTCCCATGTTAATGAATTTTCAGTGAACTCCAGACACATTCTGTTTCTGAATAACTCACTCTGTCCTTATGATAAGTACTATTTCATGGGTAGCACTAAAGAGCATGTGACTTTATGAGGGCTTTAAGTATTTTTCACAATCCATTTCTGTTGTAAAACAACACATGCTCTGGGTCCTTTCATTCAAAGCTGATCTGTGATGTTTCTCTGACTACTCAAAAAGATAGTTTCTGGAGGGAAAATCTATCTTTGTTGTGCATATTTTTTACTGCATATTTATCTTGGATTTTTCATTTAATTGTCTCTTGTATATAAACCTGACTGGTTGACAGCCCACAAAATTTAGATTCTACTTGTTTTCAGAACCAGCAGAGGCTTCTACAATCTCTGCTGCCTAAACAAATTAGCAAAATGCTTTGTTAAAAACCACCAAAGGGACTTAGGAGCATGAACCTCTGTAGATCTGAAAGCCATAGTTAATAAAATACAAGGCACCAAGTAATTCCATTGAAATTACATGAATAACTGCTTTTTAGGTTTTATTGTAATCTAGAAATAATGCTTGTACAGTCAGAGGAAATTTCTGCTTATTACTGAACAAGGAGGACCTTTTAGCAGTGGAAACAGTGATCCATTAGAATGTAAAGAAAATTTTCTTGTTGTCAGGTTTCACACCGTTTAACCATCACTTAATGATTTTTTTTATAGCATTAGAATTTTTCTATAGCAATGTAAAAAGGCAGATTTATACTCAGTTATTTGGAATAAATTTGAAAATTTTCTTTTTAAAGGCAATATAATGTGATGTTCCTTAAAACGTCATATAATATTTGATTATTTGTCATGCATAGTTCTTCATCACTTGTGTGGTGGAGGGGCTGAAAGCATCTCAGGTGATACACTTTGTCACTTGCTGCTTATGGGAGTTGTCTTTATTTATGCTACCGGGCATCTATTAGCATGACAGGAATGGTGGACAGGAAGTTAAACAGTGCTTGTAATCAGCATCTACAAATATAACTCATTTATCATGTCCATGTCAGATTTGTCAGAAACACAACCTTTCTAGAAGAAAGAAGGAGCCACAAGAAAGGTTAACAGATTTAGAATGCTGCTGAAGTCAGTAAGCATATGCAACAAAGAAAGTATTTAATATTTGCCATTCTTTGTTGTCTCTGCTGGTACAGAGTAATTGAATAATCTATTTGCTATTTACTATAGCTGCATGACATCTTATGGTGCAACCATTTTCAGTATGAATAAATGTTCTTGATAAATGTTGAATGGAAAAATGCTCTGGGGTGGAACCAATGAATTGAAAAGCTCATTTAGGACCTGATCCTGTGAAACACAAAATGAGCCCTGTAAGTGGTATTCTCTCAGTTTGTGTTTCTCTGAGAGTTGAGAGGCTGATTATCACCAAATATATTCAGTATGCAGTAGGATCAGATATTAATCATTGGTGATTCTGGAAAATGAGAATGTCTGATATGAAAATGTCATTAAAACTAGTTTTCTTCATCCTTTTTAAAATGTTTTTTTTTTTGTGAAACTCAGTTTGAAAACATGAGAAAAATAATTTACTGTCTTCTGAAGTTAACTCTTATCTGTCAAAACTCTATTTTCACTGTCACTGTAGATATATATTCAAGATGTTATTATGATTTGTTGATTCTTTACTGACTGTTTTATTCTTTATATTTTAAGTAATGATGGGATAGAAAAGCAGCTGTAATAGGGCATAATAAAAAATACAGACTGTTAGATGCATCAATCAAGCATATTTTATTTCACTAGTATAACCAATTTTCTAATTAACAAATTTAGATTTGCATACAGAGGATTATATTGAAGAAAAATAATTGTGATGGGAAACATAATTTTAAAAGTTCATGTCATCAATAAATGAAGACTAGGAATCAGATGCACAGCACTCTCAGTCATTGTATTATTGAAAACTACAAATACTGAAAAAATGCATGATACATTACTTTTATAAGATATGTGATATTCATTTAATTAGTACATCCTTATAGAAAATGAAATACAATAATTAATGGAAATTGCATTTATTGAGAGCTCATTGAGCTGCATTTTGATGGGTTTTATTATGTTATTCAGGTTTTATTCCACAGACGACTCACTAGATGAGTATATGCAAGAAGAATGTCTGCATTTCACAGGAAATGGAAGTACCATGCATTGTTAAATATATAAATAAGTAAATGTTCATGTATTTTGAAAATTCTAGTTTAATTGTATCCACATAGAAGTTAAAAGAGTTGCAAAGAAAGTATAAACATGGGGCAAAAATAGGAACTTCAGCTGAATATTTAGCATGGTGAAAATAAAATAGATTTTATCAGCAACTCAGATAGATGAGGCAGATTCACAGGGAAAAACAATTTGTTGAAAAATAAGTATATCGTGGGCAGTTGAGAATGTTTATTTAAAATAATACCATCAAATTGTATTTTTGACTTATCATTACATATTAAAAATATTCTAAATATATATCTTGAGTCTTTGTCCTCATTTTGACTTTCGAAATTTCTGTGGATTTTTCTTTGTTAATTAATCTTTATTTCAACTGAAGTTAGTCTTTCCTTCTTTGTTCCTATGTTGTGGTTTAACCTCAGCTGGCAACTAAGCCCGGCACAGCCTCTTGCTTGGTCTCTGGTGGGATGGAGAAAAGAACCAGAAGAGTAGAAGTGTGAAAACTTTTGGGTCAAAATAAAGAAAATTTAATAGGTTAAAAAATAAATCTGTGCAAACCAGCAAAGCAAAACAAGGAATTAATTCACCACCTCTCATGGGCAGGCAGGTGTTCAGCCTCCTGAGAAAACAGGGCTCCATTATGCATGATAGTCACTTTGGAAGATAAAGTGCCATAACTCCAAAGTGTCCTCCCTCCACCTTGCCTTTTGGCTGTTTCCCTTCAGTTGTGTTGCTGGTCACAATATCCTATGACATGGGATACCCCTCTGGTCATTTGGAGTCAGCTGTCCTGGCTGTGCCCCATCTCAGCTGCATGTGCACACCCATCCTCCCAGCTGCTGGGCTGAGGTGAGAGGCAGAAAAAGCACTGACCCTGAGCAAGCTCTGCTCAGGGATAGCAAAAATATCCTTGTGCTATCAACACTGTTTCCAGCACAGATGCAAAACATTGTCCCATGCTAGCAACAAAGAGGAAAATTATCTGTACCCCAGCCAAATCCAGCCCATTCTGCATTGCTTATTTCCTCCAAAATGTCTTTATTTTTTTTATTTGTTTCTCATTTATTAATTGTATATTCTTGGAGTGTGTTGCCTCACATTCTCTTTCATTGGAGAACTTGAAACTGTTGATGATTGGTTCTGTCATGTCAGTTGAAGTATGTTTTTTCTTGAGTTAGTGCAGGTTTGGTTGTTTGTTTTCTTATTCATTTGAAGCTGTTTCTACAGAAGCACTCTACAGACTGTGTTTGTTGAAAGGTAATCAAGGACCAGCATCTCCGAAAAGAAATCTTCCAGCCCAACAAGAAATTGGGTGCACTATTTCACTGATGACTTCCCTCTGATGGCTTTTTAGTTTAGAGTTTTAGTCTTCTTTGAACAGCAGTTATGCACTTGATGTCAGAAAGCTTGCCAGTATCCTTTCCTGTTCTGCTTCAGGGAGAATCAGCAGTCTGAAATATAAACAAAAATTGTTCCATTTTACCCTTATCATGCCAGAGCCCAAAGGAGAGAGCTGTCAGTGGGTCAGGGAGAGCTGCCCCAGAGTGACACCCTTCTTTGGATGTCTGTAGAGCCAGACAAGGAAAATACGAGTGAGAAAAAAATGGTTCCTGTGGACCTCCTCCTCCACAAATCCCTCCAAGAGAAGACAAGAGAAGCAGCAGACCTTGCATAAGGTTGTTACAGGTCCCTGAAAAGTATTTGTATCAGAAAGAGTAAGACGAGATGCAGAAGAGAGCAGGTGGTGCTCTGCAGGAAAGCTGTGGTCTCTATTCAGACAAGCATGACAGAGATCATTTCTCAGAAGTCACCACAGTGACTGTTGTTGAAAAGAGCCCACCACATTATTTCATTCCAAATTTTTAGATTTAGAGGTGATAGCAGAGCCCCTACTCTTGAATTTTACCTTCACAGTAAGACAGTAATGATTCAAATTTATTTTCCTTTCTCATTTCACGACCATTATATAACAATTTCTTACATTCATATAATGCAATATCATCTCCTGGGAACACACAAAATACTCCCTTCCTTCATTATAGGTCTTGGTCTTACAAAATATTTAGTATTATAAAGTAACAGGGAACTTTTCCATTTTCTAGTTCCTTACAAGGTAGCATCATGCTTTTATCTTCCTCAGTATCTCATTTCTCAAAAGTCATTTAAGCTTTTGGGTGCCTATCTCTTTTCCAGTTCAAAAAGGCTGAAGAGTTTACTCTCAGTAGTTTATTTTAAGATATCTTTAATATTTTAAAATGCTTCATATACAGGCATGTGTTCAAAATTAAATTTTGTTTAAATGAAACTATGAGACAAGTTTCTAAATTGCTAGCTATATTCTTTTATATTGAGAATAGATTCACCTTTCAAATCTGATCTCAGTAAAAGTGTTCTTTTTCCTACTTATAGCTAATTCTGTGTATTCTTAAAATGTACAGTTAGAATGAATTACAAATATTTTTCAAGAATTCTCTAGAAAAATAGAAACAGGTAACATTTTCTCCATTTCTGAAAAATGAAGTAATATTAAAAAAATATTTTCCTGGGTAAGGGGAAACCAAGGTGGTTCTGGTTTCTAGCAAAAGCTTCCAATAACTTTCTTTTATATTATTTGATCTTTTAATGATTTTGTCTTTACTGTAAACTCCTGCATAAAGGAGTATTTGGAAAAGAGGAATGAAAGAATGCAAAGGCATTAAAATTATGTAAAAGTTTGGCTGGTTTGTGTAATGCACCAGTCTTGGGTTGATAATCTGAGATTCACTTCACTGTTGTGCATAGGATTGTCCAAGATAAGAAAACACCAAGAGATAAATGAGGAAGGTTGGAACAGTACTGAAAATTTGAAAGCATAATAATAATGAAAAATCTCTGTATTTCCTCTCAGATACCTTTCCCCATGATTGTAATCTTAACTTAGTTTACAGATATACATTGAAAAGAAAGACAAAACCAACAAGAAGCAAAAAGAATATAATTGCAGGCACCAAATTAAGTTTCTTGGTGACAAAATTTACCTTGTAATAAGAGCAAATGTAATAATGCAAGTTTCCTGGGCAGTTTCATCTATATTTTTACATAAGGGAAATATGTGTGTGTGTGTGTGTGTTAATAAACAGCATTTTTACCTAGAGAAACATTGGAATTTAATAAATTTTTTATAGCTGCTATTATTTACAACTAAACAGATGTATATTAAAAACAAAAAAAACCAAAATAGATAGGGCCACAGCATTTTCTATTTTTTCAAATTAGGTGAGCACAAATATGTTATTTTTACCTGGCCTAAAACTCACATCTAGTTAGAACATGATGTTGCCACTACTCCAAACTTCAATTCATTTACACTGCAACAGCTAATAATTGGTAGAAGCAATTATGACATTAATAAGAATGGGTGATATGACTTTTAGATTGGTTCTGGATTACTAAAACAGTTTAAAACAACAGAGAGATTAAATGTCACTAAACTGAAGAAATCTCTGCAAAAGTTTAATTATTTTAAAAGGAGAATGAATTACTCATGTCCAGTACAGTAAGCACTGAAAGTGTCTGGCCTGGTGGCAAGCTGATGCTATTGCCTGACCAGCCCATTTTGCCACCACCCTGATCAGCCCATTTGTACCACCACAGCCACTTGTGTCACTTGACCACCTGGCCTGTCTAGCTGCTGTGAGCCCCCTACAGCAGGGGCTGCCGTTTCCAGTTCCTTTTTTTCTTACAGTGTGTAGGAGCCTAGACTGTTGATTACTAAACATGTTATTAGGATGAAACACATTAAAAACCCAGCAGGGAATTTAAGTATCATCTCTATTTCAAAGGTGTAAAAATATTGAATGCAATAACTGCTATAAAACAATAATAATAAAGTGTTACAAACGTTGTGCTTTTTAATCACATTATTGTTATAATTAATTGAAGATGGTCATTCTGAACTTTTCTAAGGAGAAAGACCTGCTTAATAGCAGTAGATAATAGTTTGTCAGTTTTTTATTTGCAAAGTCTTCAGGTCTTTACAATACAGCTAGACTAAGGGAGAATTTTGATGTTATCAGCTTTTATTTTTTAAGCCTATTGTTTTTGTCATCTTTCCTGACATCACTATACAATCTGCAGCTGTGCCAATGCTGGTGTGACAATTCCAAATAAATGTAGTGTAAACAAAAGAAATTGGTTCCCTAACAATAGGATCTGTGTGAATTCTTTCTGAAGAGCTTCATCCCCCAGTCCAGTTTCCCTCAAAGCAGCAAACCATCTGCGAGAAAGAAAATAAAATTTAAGAGATTCAAACAACAGTGAAAAGTTCTAATGAATGGATTGGATGGAATGCAGCAGGGAGTTTAAGTATTTATATTCATATTCCTTCAAGGCACTGAAATCCAGAGTGGTGAATTTACAAGGCTGCTTGTAAATACCAGACGTATTAATATTTTCATTAAGGATAACAGAAATGGTCAATTTTAAAACAAAAGAGAAGACAAAAATGAGAGAACAAATATTTAATTTTCTGATTTAACCTACAATTTCTAATCATCTTCTCCTTTACCTGACCATACAGATTTATTCAAATCCATCCTTTCATGCATGTATCTGTGCCCATATATGTAAATATATGAAAGGGGTTTTTTCTTACTAGTTCATTATTTATGTTTTATGTAAGATTCATGTCCACATTATTTACTGAACCTTTTTAATATTTTGTCATCTCTTACATGAAGGAAGTCTTAGAGATTATTTTTTATTTTGCAGATTTTGGTCAGCAAGAAATAGATTGCATTGAGTTCTCTGGGTATCCAATAGTAATAAATTGAAAACTGTGACTTTACAGCAAACTTGCTTGGAAAAAAAAAAAAGAAGTAAGGAACACAAAGGCTTCTTGTATTCCTAGTTTTTCTATTTTGAAAATGTAATTATTTTCTTTAAAAACATGACAGTCAGTGAAGGTAACAGTTCAGAGCAGTAGTTCCTAGTGTTTAGCATTTATAAAAATGTAAAATGAATATTAGATTTCAAGTCAAATATTTACAGGCAAACTTACATGAATATTTGGTATCATTAAGCATTTGCTTAATGATAAGATTATACACGGTTATCTCACTCTCAAGCCCAGTGTGACTGCAGAATAAAGTGATTAAAATACCAAAACAAATGCAGACACCAGCACATTTTCTGTTATAGTTTGGCTAACAATTACAGGAAATGCCCCACCCTAAGATGTGGCAGTGCCAGACTCCACATGTAGTTCAGGTAGGGCTGCTCAGCTGCTCTAGCCCTGTGAGACAGTGATCTGACCCAGAACAGTGACACCATCTGCCTCAGTGTGTGAGCACACAGACACTCACAAATCCAGGTAATGCAGAGAGAGTGGGAAAAGCTGGCAGTGTCATTTGAGGGCTGACAGAGAGCATGCTCTAGAACTCAGATATCTTCTGCTTAAATTGCTGTGGAAGATCCACAGGCAGATGCAAGACAAATTCTTAATAAATTAAATATATTTTAGGGAAGCTATTGTCAAAAAAGCGTTATTATTCTTGCCAGCTGCATTCAGCTCCTGGTACAGATGCTTTCTAATAATTTCTCCAATAAAATTAACATTTCCCATAAATTGATAGAATCTTAAAGGGACTAGTACTAACATTTGCAGAAGTCCTCTGAGCAGATGTTGCATGTCTACACAGCAACAGTACCAAAAAAGTAAGATTGATGCAAGGTCTACTAATATATTTCAAGCTCTGTCTGAAAGCATTATTGAGGGCTAGAAGATCCTTTTTCTAAATACTTGGTTCTCCAAATCTTTCTGTTGAAGGCTGTCAGTGAAATTTTAGTACATTTTTCTGCACCAGAGAATTCTCTCTAGAAACAACTAAAATAGACCATTTTTTATTTCTCATAGGCCAAAAAACACTCATCAGACAGTATTGACTGTGAAGTATTGCTGAATTTGGTTTGATTTAGAGTGGCTCTGCACCACAGATGAATTGTTTTTAGTCTTCTTTCATAATGTTATTATGAAAGTTTAAAAATCACTGTCAATGTTATTTTCTCAATAGCTGTTTTTCTCCTGGGCTTAAGGCAGAATGAAGGACAGAGGCTGGGACTGATCTTGATTCATAATGTAGATATGCAGTGAAAGGTTGGAAAATGAAAGCCATAAAAAACCTGAAAGTTGGCATACATGCTTCTCTGCATATGACCTTTGTTTCTGACCTTTGCATCTCAAAGTCATTACAGAGATAGGACATGTCCTGAAACTTTGGCAAGATGAGAGGGATCATTTGAGGACGTTATACTGTCCAAATAAAATTTTGAATTTTAAAAGATCAACATATTAAAACAGATTGTTTCTACATGGAGTTTAACTAACCATGCAATAAATAAAATATCAGCATATTGCAGAGTACTTTTAGAAACATTACAGAAGAGTGAGTGCATGTGATTAAATGAATATTATCTATATTTTTGGTAATATTTATCATTAATAATATTCCATTAATGAAAAATAATGTGGAATGCCATGAAGGGTATTGTTCTTGAAAAGATAAATGCTGTGTAACTGAGTTTTCCATTATAGACCACACTCTTAGAGTTATTATGGTAAGAGATACTTCACATATATTGGTTGAGAAGACCTCTTGAAATGGACTTACAACTGAGTACTTGGTTCTTCAATAATTAGGTTTTCTATTCTAAAAATTAGTATTTCAGTTTTGGATGTATTTTTGTTGTCATATAGAGATGGGAAAATGAGTCTAGGAGAAGTGTCATGTTAAAACATTTTTTAACTTTAATTGATTGAGAAGTTTAAAGCTGAGAGGTATTTCCAATTTGACATACTTATATTTTATAGTGATCCATATTATATGTCATACTGCCATAAAGCTTCATAGGAGAATGAACAGTCTTAAACAATTATTTAGTGAAACTTACTGTTTCCATCTTGATTCAAAAGTTTTGAATTGCACCACTGATGTAATTATGATTCAAGGTGAAATTTTTCAACCTCTAAAAAACTTTCTTTCTGTCTGCACTTGCAAATATACACAAAACAAACTCATGGAATGAAATTATTCTAAGTTGTCCTTAATCTATTTAACTTAATTAATTAATCACAATCCTAATTATTGCAATTATTACAAAATTGCCATAATAATCCAAATAGTTGGAAGTAGTTATTTGTCATGTGTTACATTTGGAATGTTGCAATTCAGCTTTGTTCTAATTATACAAAAACATCAGCAGAATGTAAAAACATCAGCAGAATGTAAAAACATCACATTAATCTAAGTATCACAATATTGCAATAATACATTTAAATTTTATAGCTAATGTGTCATTGTATTAGATGGGTATCTCACAAAATTTTTATGTTTATATGCAAGCATATTTTCATATGCTTATAGCTGTACTTTTTTTTTCTTCATAAAGAACTTTGTTTTGCAATTTTGTTTTAGGATTTTGTTTTAATTTAATAGAGGAAATAAAAAAAATCAGTTAAAAATTTCATTTATTTTACCTTTGGATAGTTTACAATTACATATATGCATGATATTTTATTATCTAAATGTTTTTACTAGTGTATTTTAATGTTAAAATTGAGAGGGAAAGAAGGAAAACCATGTTTTGTTGATGGAAGGTTCCTAGAAAGTTGCCAACAATGAAGCAATGTGCAGAGAGTTTGCTCTTGGCAGCAACATATGACCTTGACTGTTTGTATTTGGGCAATTATAATTAAAATACTTCCAAAAGAGAACAGAATTTAATGATATTTCAGAATGTGCCTGTCTAAAATTTTCATAAGCCTTCTCAATCATACATTTTAAATAGGAAAGTATTTTGTACCATGATCTTCAATATTAAAAAGAATAAAGGAAGCAAAAGTTAAATTTTTAATTTAGAAAGTTTTAGCTACATTTTAGAGATAAGAAATTGTTTTCCAGGGCCAATCTGTATCTTGTTCTCAAAATAACCTGTAACACATGCTAAGGGATAAGCAAAAAATAAATATATTAAGATTTAATTTTATGTTCTAAATTTATTATCTCCAAGTTCTTCTGAAATTGGAAGATTTAATTGCAAAAGAAAGGGAAATAAAATTTACTTTTCCATTTCAGTTATCACTGTGTCTCTAAGCTGAATCTCTCATTTCTTTCTGTCTTTCAAATAGATGAATCTTATACTATTTGGTTTATACACATATAAGTTACTTCAGATTCGAGTAAAGGAAGAGACCTCATGCCCTGAAAAAGATAGATAGTAGGATGATATACTACCAATGGAACTCATTGTAAATAATTGCAGGCTACAACTAAAGGGAGTAATTCACAGTGACGTATTCTAGAATATCTGTAATCACTTCACCTAAGGATCATTCTTGATTGTAAAACAACATTTTCTCCTTGAAAATTAGGGTTAAAAAAACATGTAAATAAAAATTTGAAAATTAGAAGAAACTATTTTCATATTGGAATAAAATCCAGGTTTCCACTGAGAAGATTTAATGAAGTGATGGGGCAGCATCCCTTTGCTGAGAGGAGGTTATCAAAACTGAACACATTCCTCAAAGCTGAAGATAGCACTAAAAGTAGAAATTAGTGTCATAGAAGAACTGTGGCATTCTATTTACAAAGACCATAAGGGCTTAATCAATATTGCTAAAAATATAATGAAGGTTCAAAATGAGATTTTTAGGCTTTTTACCTCATTCATGAAAACAGTGAAAAGAAAGGTAAACCACAGAGACAAAAGTCTTTGAAAGACAGTAAAAAAAATCTGCCTCTTAATAATAAAGTTGAAGGTATTACTATATTCAGGAAATGTGACTTGCCTGTCACTGGACATGTCTCCCTGCAGACATGTCTTGACAGACATAAGACAACAAATAATTTTCTTGTTTTTCAACTGCTGCTCAAAAGTGTCCCACTATAGATATTTTGACAGAACACTGCTCATTTTCTAGTTTTGAATATGAAGTTATTTTTCTGTTGAGATGTGGTGATTTTTACATTGCTGAAAACAAAATCCTTTCCAAATCAATGCAGAAAGATACCCTTTAGCTCTGACAAACATGTGTTTTCCCAGCATTACAGATAGAAAAAGGAACACCAGTTCAAATATATAACATCAATTTTTTTTCTGAAAATTACATAGATGGAGATGATAAATTCTCATAAAGCAAAACAAAAGTAGTGTTTGGTGGTTTATATTTTTCAAATAAAACCATTACCCAAGTGATTTACCTAAAAGTGACAGATACAAAAAAAATGGAGAAGCTAAGGGAGAAATTCTTCCTCTGGAAGAATTTCCAAGGCTTTTTTTTTTTTTTTTTCAGAGCAATCATGAATCTTTATGGTTAATTCTGCAGGGATTTTTCAGACAGCAGTTTGCAAACAGGTTGCTTTCTTTGTGATATTGATGGTGTCAGCTCACAGTTTTCAGGCCTGTGTGAGCTTCGGTTCTCCAGAGCTGTAAACCTCGTGGAAGTGATCATTGCAAATAAACGTGGTGCAGACAAGTTGAAAAATCTTGGGCTGACTTATATCCTACTGACTTCAAATGGATCATTTGCTTTGAATATTAAATCTGTGCACTGTTATTGTTTCTTCTAGAGGGAAAAGTAATATATTTTCATGCTTATATTATTGGCAAGTATTTAATGGATATTAAGGTGGTGGCAAGAAATACATCCTATGCTCAGAATTTAAGTGTAAAAACTCCAGTTAAACCACTCAAACTAGAGTTTCAAAATATCAAACTGTGACAGTAGAAGAGTTGTATGAACAGTGTTGAGATCACACCACAGCTGAGCTGTCTGAGTAAATAGTCATGAAGAAAACACTGAAAGCATGCTGCAGGACAGTGGAGCTTCTGCTGCCCTCCTGTTTCACTTTGATCCTCTCAGTTTTAGGTGTTTCATTTGGTTTTGTTCTTCTGTGTAGCTCCCTTCGGTTTGAACTTTGATCTTGCAAATGAAGTACAGCTTGTACACCAGTAAGCAGCATTATCCCTGCATCTGAATTGTCACCCAAAACACAGTTTGAGACTGAACTTTGCCCCAAGGTGGTGGCATTCCTGCTGTTCATTCCTGCTGCCATGAATCCACTGGTGACTACTCAGATCCACATACACAATGGAGAAGAACCATTTCTAGGTGCTGTTGAGCTCCCTTGGCTCTCTCTGCAGACAAAGGAAGATTGCTGCTCCATCAACAATGTGGTTCAGATTGCATAGAGCTCAGTTGCTACTTTGTCTTGCCTTGCAGGAACATATGTCTCTCTAGTGAATGAAAGAAATCCAGGAAGAGATTAGTTTAGGTTAAAGTCAGTCATAATGAATGCCAAATATAATAATCATTTTTAAAATTGAATTAACAAAATCTACAAAGACATCATTGCTGGAAGTTGTCTTTTTGTGTGTAGAGGGCAGGTTTACCAGGAGATCTGACTGTTTTCTTGCTATCATAGAATGATTTGTTTTGGAAGGGATGTTAAATCCTCTAGTTCCAACATAGCTAACATAGGCAGGGATGTCATCCCCTAGATTAAGTTGGTCAGGGAAATGTTATGTTTAAATATTTCTTTGAAATTGTTGATGCATTTTTTCAAAACTAGGATTCAGAATTCACCCCAGTTTGAATTTCTTTTTTGGTAAAAATAAAAATTTTCATGTATGTTATAGTCTAGCAAAAATGCATTTTAAGCATATAAGATCAATATGACAACTGTAATCATGTTTTCCTTTAAATAAACAAATAAAATTTTACTTAGATATGTGATTCATTAATGATCTGAGAGTCCACAGCCTTGAATTCCTAGAGGTCACTCTGTTTAACAAAATGCTAAGCCTGGTGGAAAGTCAGTTCATTACAAGTAAATTCATTGATGTACCATGGAAAGTTACAGAACAGCTCAGGGAAGGTTTGTAGGTTGAACTCCTGGGTTCCATCCTCTGATCAGTGATTTTTCTGCAGTCTGTCTTGCAACCAGCTGTCACACAGCCAGTAGTGTATTGCACCAGCTTTTAGACTGTGATAACTTCTGTGCATGGCCACAGATGGGTGATGAATGTTTGCTGGCACAAACTACAGATGATTATGTATTAAAAAAGATAATGATAATTATCAAAGCATTTGGGAACTCCTCTCTCTCCTTCACTTGCCAGAGGATTGAAGATAGTTCCTGATCACTGTTACTGTGAGGTGCCAGGTGGAGAATTCTCTCTTCTGTAATTTACAGTTGTTTCTTGGGGAGTTTCTTCATTAACTCTAATTTAAAATATTATTTCAGAGTACTCTATATCCTAAAATCCACACTTCCTCTCTCATGTATGCAGGGATCTCTTGATGAAGGTTAAAACTTAGAATCAGATCAGTGTTCTGTCAGTTATCCATATTGCACCAGAACAATTTCCTATAAAAAGCAAAGAATCACTGTCTGAACTACAACGAAGTCTGAGCAGCATATCTTCAAGATTTCCAGCTCTAAAGTCCTTGAGTAGAAGTGCTCAACAATCCCAGATTTTGGTTCTGAAAGCAATTGTGAAACAGTTTCATTGACACAAAACATGAGTGTCTTTTGTACGTGTCCAATGGATATTTTAGTTACAACACTTACAAATGTATTCCTGTTGAAGTTATATTTCTGTTTCATTAAAGTATTCAAAATGTCTAAATGTTTGTAATGCATTCATTTTAACAAGGATGTAGATTGCTGATTCTAAATCTGTTTCTTAGGTGAAATTTCACCTTATTGAGAATACGGAGAGTGGGATTTGTCTATTTTTATAATAATTTTATAATTTGATAATGATTTTTACAATTTGTATATTTTTTATAATTTTTATGTGGAAATTGGATCTCAGATTTGCCTTGGCCATTGATCTCCTGCCCCTAGATGGAAACATAGGAAATCTTCAAGAAGGCAATTTATGCCTATTTCAGTGTGAGATAAATCAATGCATATATTAATTAATTGTACAGTTAGATTATATTTCCAATTTCTAGTCTTAGTAAGGAAGACACTTATCCCAGCAAGTGAGATATTTGAGAAAGATAAACCCTGGGAATGTTTTACTAGTGAATTCAGGGTCAGTGGGTTCAGGTAGATTCAAGGGTATGGCTTCTTCTTTTGCCCATCAAGCTCCTTTTATCAGTGTTTCAGAAGTGAAAATGAGGATGTCAAAAATATCTTGCCTGGCTTGTTTCAGCAATTTTTTATCTCTTATTTTAAAAACAGTGTGACCCAAAAGCTGCACATACATCTGATTTACTTCTTTAATGAATACTTGCTCTAAAGACTCACAATGAGCAACAGAATGATGTTTTGACACAGGAATCAATGTCCTTTCAAGTACATTAAAACAGTGGATTAAAACCAAAGGTTCCTCTGGATAACAATGGAAGTGAGTGATTGTCTCAAAAACCTGTCAAACACTGCCAGGCATTTCATTTAAAATATTGAATTAATTGGAATTCAGACATCACATTTATATTTTTCTTTTATTCCCAGGTAAAACAGAGGAAATTTTGCCACTACTCCTTTGGGAACGGGAACAATAGTATCCTATTGGCCCTTTTTGCATGCATTTTTCTAAATATTCTGTTCAAGTTCATTTAAATGAAAAGTAATTGTCAGATCTAATTTCATCAATTTTATCGCCTCCACTCTTCTTACTCATAATTCCCTAACACAGAAAAATTTTCAGTTACTAATTTGAAAACAAACAAATAAAACCTCTGAAAACAAACAAACAAAAAACAACCCATCAACCAACCAATCAACTAACAACAACCAAAAAAAAAAAAATCCAAAGAAAACCCCACCACAAAAAACCGGAAAAAATGATAAAAATCTAGCCAGATTTGTTTAAATAATGTTATATTCCAAATAAATCTGACACTCCTGTACAAGTATATGGATCTAGGGGATATTGTTTTTCTCAATGAAGTCCCTATCAGCATGGAATCTTTTCTCATAACATATGGAATTTTAAAAATATATAATTATTTACATTTAGATTTAAGTAGTTAAATATTGTTACTAGATAAGGTATTTGAGCCTTACTTTTTCTAGCAGTGTAAGTAATGTTTTCCACATTGTTTTTCACCAAAGACTATGCTGAGGTATCCATTTTTTACTGAAAGATTTATTACAATAGAAAAAAATTCAAATGTATCAAGAGCTTAATCTTTTGACTACAAATCTATGTTTTGATTGATTATAGCTGTTGGAGAAATGTGTAAAAATTTATTTTTGACTTGCTGTAAGACAGCAAGTTATTTTTCAATGTGTCATGTACACAAATAAAAGAAGTGACAACGACTTTAAACTCATATGTGCCTTTTGAGTTCAGTTTTTATCTCAGTTGTAGGTGGTCTTGAAAACAGAGAAATGTGAATTTTGTCTCCAGTGCTTTTAAATAATTACTCCAACAGTACTTTAATCAAACTGTTAACTCAGTAGGAACAGAACAATTCTGAAAACATCCAGAAAATGTAGGCTGCCCAGTAATTATCTTTAGTGAGACGTTATATTGAACGTTCTGAAATTTACCTGATGCCACTTTTACTAAACATTGTAATGAAAAATGTGTTTTCGGTGAATTATTGTTGGAGGACTGTAACAAAATGTTATCCATTGACATTTAGAGGTGTGATTGAGGACTCTAGAACAAAGTTAGGCCCTGAATATATTTGTCTGTTGTTATATCTCTACACAGACTTCTCCAAGCTCCAATTTCAGTTTTATTTACCTTGTTATTAGGCGATGCTTAAAAGCATCAACACTTGACTGAATGCCAACACAATCTTTCAGGTAGGAGTCAGTTCACGTGCTTTTCTTATTCTTTGTATATTCCTTTGTGAGTCCATCATCATCACTATGATCAGGTTTCATGTTTGGCATATGTTATGACACACTAATGTACATTACAAACATGTTGCACATTAACCTTAATGGCACTGGGTCTACTATGCTAACTGATGACATTAGGCAGATGAAGTGCCAAGATAACATCATTGAAAAGACAACAGGATAACATCTTATTTTAATAGCATTTTAATTGATGCTTCATTATGTAATAGTATTGTACATAGTGCCCAGTGGAAGTGTAATGCTCCCTCTAACAAAAGCTGTTCAAATTTGCTATTTCAGAGTATGTGTTAAACTGCCTTTTCAGCCTCCTGCTGCTGCCATTGCTGGAAAAGTAAAATTGTGGATAGGAATCACAGGTATCATGTCACTAAGTGAGCATTATCCGCTCTGACCGAAGAGTCAAAAGCTAAAGTCAAAACTATCCCAGACTTCAGCATGCAAACTTTGAATCAACATAATCTTTTTTCTTTAATACTTCATTTTATACAGTGTGACACTTTAAGGTGTCATGAAATGAATGGGACTTCATGTACACCAAATATTAGTGAATTATATACTTTTCTGCGGCTTGTTAAAAGCAAACAAATAAAAAAAACCCCAAACTATGAGCACCTGTGAGGGTAAAAATCATGTAATTTTACAATTCCCCTACACTTTCTAAGTAAAAGGAGAATATTTGTTTGCAAATGGGAAAAAGAAATATACTATTTTGATAATAAATTCCACTTACAGTGCTATATGGATTGTATTACTTCTATCCATATCAGTGAGATTTTTTATTGTGCAGAAAAATAATGGATAAGCATAAAATGATTAATAGAAAATCTAATAAAGTAACCTAATATAGTATAAACTCTGATTAAGTGTATCTATATCAGTATCATAAGCAATGCCCATTTGATTTTATTAAGTACTGAAGTCTGACAAAGTATTTGGTGTCATGTGTTAGACAACTTCAATGGGCTTCAATCTTAATAGATTTCGTGTCCAGAAAAGACCAGAAACTCCTTTATTCTGATCTGATTGTTATAGTCCTTATTACCAGTACATTCCCTGCATGGTGGTCATACTGAATTCCCAAGATTTTTAAATCTTCCAAACTGGCAATTATCTTTCCACTAAATAAAGTGGATGACAGATCATCCAATCTCCTAGACTAATTGCCCCATAATTGTTAAAAGTTAGCATTTTGCTTTTAATTAAATTTTGTTTGCCTTTAGACTCTTGTCATAGATTCTGGCTATGGTTTCACCTTCTACATCATGATGGGGTGCCTCATCAAGCAGATGTAAACCAATTGTTATGTATTTTGTAGAATCTACATGTAGAATCATTATAAAATCAATAGTTTAACTTATGTTATTAAATGCAGTTTATAAATCTTGATTTTAAACAATTTACAGTTCCTGGCATAATAATACAAAAGCATTATCTATTTGCCTACCATGGTTGGGAAAATGGTTTCATTTGTATGTTGAACTCTGTGTAATCTTTGCCATATCTGTTGAATAAGTCATATACTGCAACTAAGCATGTATTATTAAAATATTGATGTGAATAGTGTAAAAGATCTTAATCCCATTTTTTCAAATGCAGGTAAGAGGGAGACAAAGTTGAGCTAGAATAGTACTCGTATCTGTTTCTTCTAAAAAGATTAGATCAAGCAGCTACATAAGTTCCTGTAGTTCAACGAGCTGCATAAATTCCATATTCTTTTCTAGTACACAATACTTCTTCCTACTATGGAATCTCAACACATTTAATTTCTAAATAAAAGCTTGTTACTGCATTAAATTAATGAAAAACAAATCGATATAATACTGCTTATAATGACTGCTTTTTTTGTAAATCAACAAATCTTCTATTAATTAACCAGTGATTAAAGTCAGCTTGTGAAAATTAATCACAGCCTGGAAAAGTCATTTGTCCTTGTGTGCTTCATTAAGATAGTGTTTGCCCTTCAGGCAAGAAAGCAGCAAGTAAATGCCAAAGAATGAGCTGATTAAAATAGAGCTGCAATGAGCTGTTTGCCAGAGACTCAAGTGCCTAAAAACATGCCCATGTCTAACTAAAAAGCATTCTGTAATTTGCCTGTTGGTTAGGGCATAAAATAATGAATGAAAATTGCTCTAGATCCCCATAACTTTTCAATATAATCTACAGAATAAACAGTTTGCACTTTACAAGACACAACAGTCAGGTATGACTCAAAATGTTTTGAAACTGGAAAATTGCAAAGAATTCCAAAAGTGTGCAGATCATCTGTCAAAGTAAAATTTCACATAAAAGTGAGCACTTTTTTTCACTTTAATCTAATTGCATAATTCCAGAACCTTGATTAAAGTATAAGACATTGATATTTGAATCACACTTACAATAATCTGCCCCAGAATATAAATATAATTTAATATATTTGACTGAGGGAGGTAATCTTAGAGTTATTTCATTCAATAGACAGTAGGAGACCTAAGGCCCTAAGATCATGAATTACTGCTTTCTAGACAGAGAGCAGTTCATATAAATTCCTTCATAAAAAAAAAAGAAAAAAAAAGAAAAAAAGAAGACATAAAAAGAAGTGTGAGGAATTACTAGAAATAACAAAAGACTCTACACCTTTTGAAATAGAAATTGCTTTACTGGAGGCAATTCTATTTCTTTACCTATTAAGAAACACTAAGATGTGCTTAATAGCGAATAAGGGACATAGCTTGATATGGTTTGAGCATCTTGAAAATTAGTTTGGAAAATAAAGTTTCCCTTGAAGAACACTGTCAGAGACTCTTCCCTGTTCAGTTGCTCCCACCTCCTTTATCTTAATAAGAATAATATCAACTATACAATAAAAACTCACATTAATGAATCGCAATTCAGCCAATATGGAATCGTATTCTTTCTCCCCAGAGCACGACTAGAATCCTAAAAATACCTAGGGGTTATGTTAGATATCTTAGAGTGGTCATTTCAACAATCTGAGATTCCTTTTATCTCCTATGTCCTTCACGATGTGCCATGTCATTCTCACATCCTCAGCAACTCTAACCTAACAGGTGTTTATTTTCCTCTCCCTGGACTACAGCTTCTCCTGTCCATTCTCACACTGTGTTTTCAGTCCCTCTTCCATGTTCTGTGATTCACATATGAGGCTTCACACAGGTAGTTCACACAGGTCTGACCTATCCTAACTGCTGATGCCAGTCTGAATTTATTTACAATGATTAGTTGACATAAATAGAACAAAACAAGGCCTTTTGAGCACTGATTTTCTCTCAAGAGGAATACTAGCAGAATGTGTCCCCTAGGCATATTGCCAACTCTCACTAAAATTGTAAAAATTTAACATTTTTGATATTTCTGTTCTGCATACAAATTCAGTATTAATCTGCTTGGAAGATTAAAAAGTTACTAGTGACAACACAAATACGTATTTCTGCATAAGCTTCATTTCCACAGTGAGTAAGCTAAAATGACCAGGGCACAAATCTTATGAGGAGTGGCTGAGAAAAGGAGCCTCAGACGTAATTGCTCTCTGTTATACCTGAAAGGAAGTTGTAGCAAGGTGGGGATCAGCCTCTTCTCCCAGGTAAACCAGTGACAGGACAGGAAAAATCCCCACAAGTTACACCAGGAGAGGTTTGGATTGGATATAAGGAAGCATTTTCTCACTGAAAAGGTGTTCAGGCGTGGTAAGAGGCTGCAGGGAAGTGTTCAATCACCAGGTCACCAGGTAGGTGGAAATTGCCAACCCATCAAAAAACATGTGGATGTGGTACTTTAAGACCAAGAGGTGAACATGGCTCTCAGTTAATGGCTGGACTCAATCTTGTAAGTCTTTTCCACCTAAGCAATTCTATGATTTCATTCTAAAAACAAAGGAAAGGAATAATGTTTCCTAACTTTATTGTTAGAACTGGGATGAACAGTGGAGACTTCAGGAAAGCAGGGAAGCTAGTTAGCCCCTGTGTATAAGAGCAGAGCCAGGATACATGTGACTCACTAAACAAGTACACTATGATGTCTAACAAATTCAGTCTGCATGGGGTCATGATATTTTTGCATTTCTCTGATGAGAATAGTGTTGCAACTATTGAAAGATTTTAGTTGGCTTCTGAGCATTAGTTGCTATATGATATAAAAGCAAGTCTGGGTATTAAAGTCTCAAACAAATAGTATTAATCATAATTTGAGAAGTAGCCCTAGAAGTAGATTTGAAAAGGTGTATGTACTAAAAGTCTGACAAACACATTGCATGTCTTCCAAACACGTTGAAATTAAGGAACAGAGGCAGTGTTCTAATTCTCAACTCCCAGTGCCCAGGGTCCAAGTATGTGATTTGCTCATACAGCTTTATCTTCTTTGCTGAACACTTGATCAGCTCTTTGCTATGTATTTTAAATTCTAATATAGAGAACTTGTTTAAATATTAATTTCTCTGTGTATGCATATGACTCAAGCTGACCCAAAGGCTATGGAGTGGTGTCAGACTCCATAAATTAGGAACGATAAACTCTGTTGAGTATTGTATGATTTGAGGCTGAGAGCAAAAGTACTGGATGATTAAACATGTAACTGTATCATTGAATTGTTGTGGCAAACAATAAATAATTTTTCTGCAGTCCATATTTTTGAATGATAGATATAATGGAAATATGGGGAATAATGATGGCATAATCATGTGGCTTCTTTCCCAATTTTTATTGCTTTCGATAAACATGCATGTTATCGTACAGTATAAAATTTATGACTGAAGTTTTCAATTGCTTCATTAATCCCAAATACTCCAAAAGGAGGACAAGGAACTTCCATCACATTGGAACAATGTAATTTTAAATAATTTTAGCGTTTGAAAAGTAGCACCAAAAAATATGCAAAGTGATGAATTTTGTATAAATCACATGCACCAAAAATATCTGAATGCTCACTTTCTATAAGATAAATCTAAAGGAATGGAAGGGAAAATAAACAGCAAAAAAACAAGTTGAAGATTTTTCATGGTAAGGGTGACACATTAAACATTCATTTAAGCATTTTAGAAGTTTATCAAAATTGTCAGAAACCAAGGGTGTTATTAAATTCTTAGAAATAAGTTGTATCCTTTATTCCCATTTCGTAAAACTAACTAAGCTGTAAATTTTCTATTTAATCCTTGAAGATAAAAAAGAAGCTTGTTCTAGTTGAATAATTAATTGTTTAATGAATTTCAGCTTTAAACAAAGTGACTACTTTTCCCATGCATGTTCTCAGAGAAAGCAAGAAAACAAAGAGGACTGAATAATAATTTCTTGTTATGATATTCTATTATTTATTATATTTTCCTATTAAATTTTATACAATTTAGATTCTTTAATATTTATATCAAATATTACTTCTGCATTTTATTTTAATTTATTTGATTTAATAAAATCTTGCTCCAAGATTTCAAGTTTGCAACAGTTGCTACCAGAGCTTCCAAATCCCACTGAAACTTAAAGGACTGTCCAAAGGAGTAGATTTTACCCTGCATAGATACATTGAATGATTAGAATTGGGACATTATCTAAGATTTAAATTGCACGAAAAGATTAGTTGCTGATGCTAGATTTAACAATCAATTCAGAAAGAATTTAAATTACAAACTAACAAAATGTTACCAGGAGAAGGACAATGTCTCCCCATCCTCCCTTTGCATGGAAATAAAAGCATGAGAGACAACAGAAAAAAAGGCCTAATAAAAAAGGCTGGGAGAGATATCTTCTGTTCTTCCCTCTTTACACTGTTACCATGTTTTTTTCTGATTGATGGATTCAATCTCTGGTGGGTTAGTAGGGTCCAGCGCTGTCCTTGTAGCTGTCTTTTCCATCTGTCACCTTTTACAACCACACTGCTATACTAATAAGTTTTTGTGTTTATAGGATTGCCTTGGCTTCAGTAAAGCAGTGCTTATTTAATAATAGATCCTGGATTGTAGATAATTTAATAATGGAAATGTTCCTAAGATGCACTGACATAACTATGGGACCAGTGGGGTACTTATAAAGGCAAATGCCTTCAAGTGGATAAAAGGAAAACGGGATAGCCAGGAATACTCTAGTTCATGATGCAGTGAATGAAGCAACCACTTAAAACCTTGGGGATAGTGAGGAACACTTGACAGATCAAAAGAACTTCTGAATGCTGGAGTTTTTAATGTTTATTTTTGTTGTTCATGACCTTGAGTTTTTCACTTTTGTTTTCGTTTGTTGAAGTATAACGAATCTATTTTATATTAGACGGAAAAAAAAGCTGTTTTCAGCTGCATCAGGAAAAAGCAATCAAAAAAACTCAGTCATCCATTGCCTAATGCATCAAGCCACTGATGGTAATAGAGATCCTCCAAGAGATATGACATATGACACACTAGGCTATTCATAGTTTGATTTTAACCTATAAACTGAAAACTCTGAAATGGTAATTATTTGCCAAATAATGTGTCAAATAAATTACTTCATTCAAAGAGAAAGAACCATAGAGAACAACAAAGCCATAAATTCAGATGATAGGGTAGATTTTCAGATTGCAGATTAATAATTATTTCTAAAGCAAACAAACACATAAGAAACCATAGACAACAGCTGGTCAAAGGCAAGAAAAGAGATAGCAGGAAAGTGTCCTGGAGTTTGTAGAAACTTCATAAGTTCATAAACTTGCAAATCATAGAAGGCCTTGGATTAGAAGAGACCTTGAAGATCATCTAGTTCCAACTCTCCTGCCATTGGCAGGGACACCTTTCAATAGAGGAGGTTTCTCAAAGCCCCGTTCAATGTGGCCTTGAACACTTCCAGGGATGGGGCATCCACAGCTTCTCTGGGGAACCCATTCCAGTGCCTCAACAAACCTGAAGAATTTCTTTCTGTTATCTAATCTAAACCTGCCCTCTTCCAGTTTGAGCCATTTCCCTTTGTCCTGTGGCTCCATACTCTTGTAGTATAAATAATCTCTCTCTCCATCTTTCTTGTAGGCTCCCTTCAGGTACTGGAAGACCTCAGTGACAAATCCCTGGAGCCTTCTCTTCTTCAAGATGATCAGCTTCAATACTCAGCCTGTCTTCATGGGAGAAAACACCCCTTTGATCATCTTTCTAGCTCTTCTCTGGAGTTAGCCAAACAGGTCCACATCCTTCCTATACTGGGGACTTCAGACCTGAGTGCAGCACTCCAGATGGGGTCTCATGAGAGCAGAGGGGGAGAATCACCTCCCTCATCCTACTGGCCTTGTTTCTTTTGACACAGCCCTGGATACATTTGGCTTTCTCAGCCGCAAGTGCACGCTGCTGCCTTTTCTTTTGTGACCGAAGTGTAAGGGACGGGGATAGTGAAAATAAAGGCAATTTTCTGATCATGCCAATGGTTATTTCATTGTAGTATAAAGTACGTGTTTACTGTAACCTGAGAATTGCACTTTATTTTTTATAAAATCTTACAGCTTATTCAGGACCTGTTCGTGTTGCAGTGTGGCATAAATTCTATCATGTGGTCTTATATATCAAAGACAGCAAGAGCTAATCAAAGATAATGAGTTTGACACCTGTAAAGGAGCTGTGAAAGTGGAATAAAACCTCTAACATGCAGTGGGAGGAGATTGCAAGTACAACCTGAATATTGGATAAGCTGACATCTCCCTACGGGCAAGAATTGACCCTCAATGTGTGAGTTTATAAGGAATCATTTCTAACCAGAGGACAAAAATTATTTCAAAGACACAAGAGTGGAATATGGATTTTTTTCACATGAAAAGTGATAAGATATCTCTGACAGTAACTGCTGTCTAAATCATTACATAATTGAAATGTTAAAGTGATGTGATGGATTGAATCTGTCTGGATTCCAGATGCCCACCAAAACTGCTCTGTGCTTCCCCATTTTCAAATGAACAGAGAAGAGAAAATGTAAGGAAGGGGTCGTGGGCCAAGAAGTGGACAGAAAAACATCACTCACCAATTACTGTCATGGGCAAAATAGACTCAATTTGGGGAAAATTAATTGCATTTTTTACTAGTGAAATCAGAGTAGAATATTGAGAAATAAACCCAAATCTTGAAGACACCTGCACCCCAGCCCTCCCTTCTTCTCATGCTTAACTCTATTCCCAAATTCTCTATGTGACTACAGCTGGCAGGGCAGGGGGAGCAGGAAATGAGGATTTCTATAAGGTCATCGTATTGTCTCTGCCATTCTATTCCTCAAGAGGAAGACTACTCATATTGTTCCCCTGCTCCAGCATGGGGTTTATTCCATGGGAGACTGTCAATGAACTTGTCCAGTGCGAGTCCTTCATAACGGCTGTAGCTCTTCACAGACTTCTGCCATGGGGGTCCTTTCCACGTGGTGCAGTCCTTCAGGAATAGCCTGCTCCAGGGTGGATCCCCCATGGGGTCACAATTCCTAGAAGAAAACCTGCACCAGTGTGGGTTCATCCCTCCATGGGTCCATAGCTCCTGCCAGGAGCCAAGCCATGGACTTCCTATGGTGTAACAGTCTCCTTTGGATGCATCCACCTGTTCTGGTGTTGGATCCTCTCGGGGCTGCTCTGTCCCACTGGGGATCTCCATGGGCTGCAGGGCACAGCTGGTGGTGCCTCACCATGGTCTGCACC
>WBND01000221.1:709267-777065 GCA_013398595.1 Tychaedon coryphoeus | reverse complement strand
TCACTCTGTCTTGTCGAGCTGCAATTTGCTTGTGCACAATGATTTCTTCCCTTAGCTATGCTGTCCCACAGATGCCACCATCATCACAGATGGCCTTGGCCCATGGTGGTTTCCTCATGGAGCCTGTTGGCCTTGGCTCCACTGGGCTTAGGGGAAGCTTCCAGCAGCTTCTTACATAAACCACCACTGTAGCCATCCCTCACCAAAACCGTGACATGAGAACCCAATAGAAGTACATTCTTTCTGAAAAGCTTCATACGTTGAATATGGTGCAAAGGGGACAAAGGTATGGTAGAGGCTGCTGAGAGTTGTTCAACTGGCTGTGGATGCCCCTGAATAAAAGCCTTTGTGCTGAGAAGTGGCCTCTGATCCAGTCCTAGCTGCCTGGGTGTTTGCCTGGCTGGATGGCTCCTTTCCTCTTACCTGTTTTATCTCACCACAGATTCAACAGGTCGGCAAAGGAGCAAAGAAAAGAGAATACTAAGGCTCAACAGAATAAAGGGAAGGGATTTAGAGGAAAAGAGACAAAACATACATGATAGGGAAAAATTAATAAAAGAATGCCTACACTGGGAAAATGGAGTGAGAAGTAAGACATATATAAAAAAATAGAAATAGATAGAGACTTTTCATTAAAAAGAAAATACTATAAGGCTGAATCCCAGAAGACCAAAATTTGAGATAATAAAAAAACTGAACTGATTCTGTATGTACAAATACAAATGTAATCCATATCTTCATATATCAATTTTTAAGTACAATTTCTGCTTATATGCTTGATGTTTATGTTTTCAGCTTTTTTTCCCTCCTTAATTATTTTGCACTGGATCTTCATACTATTTACTGCTTCTCTTTCAGAAAACCCACATCACCTCTGTCAGTCTCTGCATTTGCTTGTTATTCTGCAAAAGAGGACAGTCAATTTTCCTCTTGCCCTCCCTACAGCCTATAGGCCAATCATCAATTTAAAAGAGATATTTTTCCCTATTCTCAGTCCTTGTTTCTGACATTCAACCTCCCCTAGCCACTGTAAAAAGAATCTGCAGACAGACCAGTCTAGTTTCTTCAGTTGTGCTCATATTCTTTGTAAGAGGAGGGCGTGTGCATGCTGGGTATAATAAACCCACTTGGGTCTAGAGCATCCCAAGTACAGATGGATTCTGAATAATTAATACTCCAAATCTCAACATGAGTCATTTGAAATTTTCATAGGCTATAATCTTGCCTAAGTTTTGGTTGAGTTTTACAGCAAGAACAGAAAATGGTCATTCAATTAATCTTTTAGCACAATTTCACAAAATCTGTTATCATAGAAGCAGAGATGATATGAGGTCTCAGGCCATTCTCTCAGTGGCATGAAGTCCCAGGTCATTCCTTTTACTTAATATTTGCTTCCTTTCTAGCATGTTCTTGTTTCTAAATCAACCTTGCTGTTATACTGGGCACCTCACATTATGTCTTATTCTAGAAAAAGGAAAGCCAATATATTGTTGTGAGTAAAAGTGTAAAGGCATTTATTTTACTGAAAGGTGAACTTAAATAAATTAGGCTCTGTATTTAGAAAGAGGTATCAATGAAATAGTTATGTACCTTTCTCATCTATGCTGCCTGACATCAAATTTATTCAATAGTCTCAAATTCAGATAACATCTGTGAAGATTTATTGAAATTGAAAGCTAATCTAAAGGATGTATCTACATTAGTTTCAACGATAGTTCTTAACAGGGAGTGGTTTCCTGGCAAATTATCTAGTTTATTACCACACTTCCTTTTGCACCACTGCCTCACAACACAAACTGAAGCAGAAGACGCACTCCAGAAATGCATTTCACCATTGCATTCAGTGAGCACTGAGGAACTGAGCTAATAAACCAATGAATTCTCAAAAAAACCTGCAATATAATTAATCTTTCCCTGTATTAAATAGGTTGAAGAAATTAGAAATTATTCTGGGTCAGAATAGGAGCAGTTTTATTCAAAGCTGTCAAGAAATTAATGCTAAAAGATTGGTTTTAAAATTCAAGGTTTTTCTTACCTCAGAGTTATTCTTATATTTTTTTTTAATCGATACATATATCGGCAACCCAAATACATTCCAGTTTGTTTATGTAAATGAATGTGATTAACAGTGGAATGCACACAATTAGTTTCTTCATAAATATTGCTGTAATGTCAGAGAATTATTTCCATTCTTATGATTAAGTTAAATTGCAATTCAATTGATTTGAAAATATTTTATTGAGTCTGAAATGAAACCCTTTAAATGTAATACTGCCAGAGAAAGTAATTATGTACATATTAGAAGTCAGAAGACATTTCCAGTTAATAGAAAATGGCCTGATAAAAGGTGTCAAAACTCAGTGAAGACTTGCCACTTAAAAAAGTTACTCCAAAGACAAGCAAGAAGAGAAAGATATTCTGAACCTTCCTTGGAATCTGGATACTTTAATTTTCAGAAAATGTAACAGCCATATATATAGGCAGCAACAGGATCCCATGGTATAACATTAGTAATTCTGTGGCAAACTTCTACTGTTCTACACAGTTAGTGTAGAACACCCAGCTTCTGCTGGGTGCAATGTCAGAAAATGTATCTCCCTAGTTTGCCTTTATTTCCTAGTCATCAGAATTTGGCAATATACATTAATATCTCGTAGGAGGTTTTGGTTAGTTTGATTTGGTTTTTTGTTTCTCTTGGTTTAGTTTGGTTTGATTTGTTTGTTTTAATTAAATGAATAAATCAATTCTCATTCCAATAAAAAAAATGTAACTTTTGTGAGACAAAATTTGTTTCAGAGATCAGTGTTTATAGTAAGTTGGAGAAGATTCCATCTGAATTTCTCTCCCTTTATTTTGCAATCTTTTTCTTCAACACTTTCATAGGGTTTGTACCTCCAAATAGCATTTGCAAGTGCTTCAAACACTCTTGTAAGACATGCAGTGTAACAGAACATTTTAATATAACCTGTAGGGTGCAAAATATTGAATATCACTTGGTATGTTATTCCATCCACTTGCATCTTTAAACAAAAACAGGAAATAAAACACACTCCTGGACCAAAAAATACTCCAGGCTGATATCACTATTTTTTACTCTAGAGGATGTATCGGAGTATGTGTTATGACCCAAAACTGTGGGTAAGTACAAGAAGGAGAATTCTTAACACTGTTAAGGAACATCAAACAAGTAAACCCAAGAAATTTATGAAATATGGCTTTAAATGAAAATAAGTAAGTGATTGAAGAACCCAGAGGGTGCTATTCTAAATGTGGTGTCTGAGATTTAAATTGTTTTGTGGACCTGGCTAGGAATCTTTTTTTCATCCACAAACAACAGAGGATGAGTCATCTGACTCAGTCTTTCCTTTAACTATTAAGGATCCTCAGTTATGTCCCTATCAGCCCTGCTACCAGTAAAGACCTTCCCCATATTTCAGTCTTACAAACAAGTCATTAACTAGCAGAAAAATATTTGTTTTATTTGTCCTCAGAGAGTGAATATTTCCTTCTTCCTTATCCATAAAAACTCCAAGGTTTGTTAGCTGTCATAGGAGTTCTTCCTCCTGTGTATTATTATTTTTAATTAATAAGGTTATATATGTTACTTATCTTGTGTCTCAAATATGTATCATCGTCTAAGAGTTGTTGTTATTGCTGTTATTATCACTAACATGTCATGTATAAAAAGTGTAAATAGCTCTACCAAACAACAAGGGAAATAAGAAACAAGACAAAGTCAACTTTAGCATCATGCAAGGAAAACAAAACAAATTCCTTTGTCTACATTGTCATTAATTTCCTGATTTGATAGTTGCAAACTCCCATTTTGAAATTGACTTTAGTATATTCACCGAAGTGCAATAAAACGAATCTGATACAGAGAGTGTCAGTTTTCCCACAGAATAGACAGGATTTCTTTGATTTAGCAGTAGTTCAATAACCGAAACCAAATCCATAATTTTTTTAATAACTGGGCCCCCCAAAGACCCTCGAAAAAGACACTAAAGAGACAGAGATATATATTCCTATGTAACAGTATATTTCATTTCTTGTGTTGACCTGGAATCGTGTTTTTACCTATCGTGCACAAATCAGAGAAAACATAAGGATACAAAAACAAAGCCAGAAGAGATCTCATGCAAAAAAAAATTCCTCATAGTGCTGTAACCACTAAAATTGATACATATGCTTTTTTTTTTTCCCTGATCATGACTGTATTGCATGAAAAGACTGCACGAGTGTGAAAACAGGGGTTTTTTTAGTAAAGGAACAAAGGTAATTATTTGAAAATCATCAGAACTGGATCAGAACTGTGCTTTTATTAAGTGTCAGGAATCTAAAATTAAGAGGATTTTCACTGCTTTGATGCCAAAGCAGAATTTGTGGGATTTTGAGTAAGTTTTTTCTTCTTCCAAAACTTAGTTTAAGGATCCAGACAGAAAAACCAAAAGGATTCTACCAATTCTTTAGCAGCTAGCCAAAAGCTGTCTGGATATGGTCCTTGGGAACCCTGCTATTGTCCTTGGGTGCCACTGCTAGAGCAGGGGGATTGGAACAGAATACTTTGAAATGTTCCTTTTAACCTCAGTCATTCTGTGATTCTGTGGCCCTTTCTGGTGGTGCATGTACATGCAAATATACATGCAAAACATGTATATACAAACAAAATATTTTAAAATTGCATAATTAAAAAAAAAATATTAGTTTATTAATAAATGAAAAATCAGAGAAACTGGAGAAGATGATGAAATGGTGGAAACAGAATATCTGCATGGGCAAAGTTAAAATACTATTAGATCAGGAAAAAAACCTGCTATAAAGCTAACAAGTATTATAAAAAGAGACTTTCACAAAAATACTTAGCAATGTCATGTTACTGCATTAATAAAAAACAAAGATAAAATTTATGGGCTGTACTCCATTTATACTTTAAAATTCAGAAAGCCTCTCTTATGCTATGTATTAAAGTTTAATCAAAATGCACAATAAACATCCTGGACTCCTGGGATCTATATAATTACATGGGAGCTTGGATTTTTGTTTGGAGGTATTTAGCTAGTGAGAAAAAGGAGAGGATGACTAGAAAAACTGTATAAGATTAACCTCAATCCACCATCATTTGCAGGAGGAAATGGAGATTTGAAGGTAGAAGTGAAAAGTATAAATACACCACTACTGAAAAATTTTCATAATTTTTAGCGTCTGTCCTCCTAAAGGCCGTTTATTAAAGAATAAGTTTCCTTAATAGCTGACTTTTCTGGCTGTTTTGTGCTTTCTGATGGTTTCTCCATAGGCAGCAATTTATAATTTTATAATGTTGAGAAACAATCTGGAAAAGCTGTACTGGAAAGAAGTAAAATGCACTAAAGTATTTTCAAGCTGTCTCTCCATACAGCATTGACCAGAATAGTAGAAAAAATAATAAACAAAACAAGTGCTTGGAGTTTTTTCTCTCTTATCTTAAACTAATTTTTAAAGATCATAATTTTTTGAAAAGGAAGCCTATCAAAATAATGCCATAATCTACACTTTATTAGATTCAACACAGGGTAATCTAGTATAGAAAAATTCTCTCACATATGTTCATAAACCTGTCATTTCTGTATGTTCACCATTGATTGTGATGTTATTGCTTTACACTTCTTCAGTATCAATCATCTTTGGATCTCAAAAAACTTTGTAACTTTGTAAACATTAATGAAAGAATACAATAATAAATGTAAGTAGTTTCAAATTATTTTTTTCTTTCATGTTACCATCTGTATCTGCACAAAGAAAGTACATCCCCACAGTGTGGTTTTCTAAAACAGATTTTTGGTAATAGTACATCTAAAATTATGTTAAATATTGTTTTAATTTTGCTTAGTGCTTGTGTGATAACACTGAAAAATTGAGAAGATTTAGATTATGTTTTTCTCAGGAAAGTGGTGTGCTTAATTCAGAGTTTTACAGGGACAATCTCTTCTTGTTTTCGGTTCATATGAACCTTGGATTCTTCCTGGTTTCAACAGTGTGATGGAATCTTCTATCAGAGAAGATACAGATGCACACACACACACAACACAAAACACACATACAGATAACCATATGAAAAGAAAATTATTGCAGAAAATTTTACAGCCACCTGTATTTTCAGAACAAGTCTCACCAAGGAAAAATAATACAAAGAATTAATAGTTCTTAATCTGATGAAACCTGGGCTCATGTCTTTCATATTTCAATAAAATTATATAAACAGTTTTTAAAATAAAATTATCCTTAAGATTTTGTCTTCTTCTATTTTATTGAGGAACATCTCTACTTAAACATTTGACCAGCGAAAAGAGATTTCTCATGTGCAAAGTGTTCTGATGGCTAAGGTATTAGGCTGAAGGTTAAAGGAAATAAAAGATGCTGCAATCATGCCTACAGGAAAAAGATATGGTGATTTCTATTATACTTGTGTCAGAAAATATTTTGGCTCATATTTAGAAAGCACAGGCCAAAGTTTCAGTATATTCACTGAAAATAGTGCAAATATGCTGAGCTCAGTGTGGTGGCATAGTCTTGCTGTCAGCAGAATTAGGTCTTGTGGCTACTGTGCCCCGTAAGTATAAATATATAATTCATAACACAGTGCTATTGTACTTGGTTAGCAATGTCTAACTTATAAGAATTAAAATCTTTAAAACATTAAAGACCTTTCAGTGCAAAATGAATGAACATAGGATAGCCAGTTCTTATAATCATTTTCATGTAATTGCTTGCATTTCGTGATACTTTCTTTGCAAGCATATTTAATTAGCCTATTCAGAATAAAAGAGATGTGGGCACACCTATCTGATTTCTGACTTCCATTAATAGGCTTTTTCAGGATGATAGCAACCAAAAATGTAGTTAACAGCCTATCAGTAAGCAGTGATTATTTTGATGACTCCTGCTTAACAATAAAACATTGAAAGGCTGGAAAGTCAATTCTGGACACAATATTAAGATGGTAATGGAAGATTTATACTGGCTATCTAGGCGGTATTTTGTTAGTACACCTCACCCAAAGACCCAAATCACACAATATCCTGAGTTGAAAAGAACATGCAGAGATTAAGTCCAATTAAGTCCAATTCCTGGCCCTGTACAGGACACCCTCAAGAATCACACCATGTGCCTGGAAGCACTGTTCAAGCACTTCTTGAACTCCAACAGGCTTGGTGTTGTGACCACTTTCCATTGTTTTAAGTGCCAAAACACCCTCTGGTTGGAGAACCTTTTCCTAATATTGAACTTAAGCCTTCCCTGATATAGTACCATAATGCAAAATGCAAACTAAAATATCCAATATTAACTAAGTTGTAAAAGTGAATAGTGGCAGCTTTGAGTTACATTGGCTGCAAACAGTTAATTTACAAAGATTCATCAAGCAAACTAGATATTTGCTTTAATAATTAATAAAGTCTGTCTTACACTCTCTGTAATGCATTTGATTTCATTAAGTGCCCTTGTATAAATTTTAGCTTAGAAACTATTGCATCTTATTTTATCTTCTGCTAAAATCATTATTTCCCTCTTTTCCCCTCTGCCTTTTTGTTTCTTATTGATTTTATGTTGCATTTAAAATAAATTTTTTGCATTAACCTCTAGAACAAACTGAGTTGGGACATTTGCATTGGTTTTCCATTTGAAAATAACACAGGTGTGACTCAGACTATTCATATTTAGGAAATTTTGAAGTAAATGCCTAGTTGCAGGAATTAAATGTGTGCTCATTAAATTAAGTAGAGCTAGCTTCACAGGATCACAGAATTACAGAATGATTCAGCTTGGCAGAGCCCAGGGATGATCACCAAAACCCCCTGCTCAAGAATGCTCACCTACAACAGTTTGCCTATAACCATGTTCAAACAGCTTTTGAATGGAAACTTCATAAGCTCTAGGGGCAACCTGAGCCAGTGCTCGGTCATGCTTACAGTGAAAAAAATGTTTCCTGATGTTCAAGTAGAACCTCCTGCATTTCAGTTTGTGCCCATTGACTCTGATCCTGCCACTGGATACCACTGACAAGATCTTGGCTCTGTCCTCTTTGCACACTTCACACTCATGAGAAAGGAAAAGGAAAAAAAGTAATCTTTTCTGCTTTTAAGTACTAAAATATATTTATTTACGGAAAAGGAAGAGAAAAGCTAAAAAGAGAAGAACCATATGAAATTATGTATATATAACAAACTAGAGGAGCCACATCTTACCTGTGTGCAAATGACCAGAACAGTAAACAAATTTTTGTTGCAAGAAAAGCACTTCTGGGCATAGTGCATAAAAACTTTTAACACCTTCTTGTGGTGTTGTCTAGGTTTTCAATTCTTTCAAAATACTTTTTCCAGCCAGCTTCTATATCAAGACACAGAAAAAATTGAAATTGTTGCCATCTTACATGACCAATTCAAGTTAGAAGTAAGTACTTCCAGGATTTTATGCTCCAAAACTTTACATTTTGAAAAATCAAATTATTTGTTTTGTGTAAATGTTTGAGCATGGGAGATTTCCAGTCCTAGTGCTGTAGCAGTCCATTGTGCTTAAGCACTAGACAATTTTCAAAAGGGGATATTCTGGTCTGATATTAGGGGAAAACATATCCATAGTAGGTATAGACTTTGGAAAGGATTTCCCAGAAAGACTGTAGAATCTCTACTCTTAGAGGCATTTGAAGCTCAACTGAACAAAGCCAGAGGGAACAGCCAGTTGAACCAGATGACCTGGTCATCTGGCAGTCATTCCCAGGTTATACTATTTCAAGATTCTGTTTAACTACCAATTATTTCTGCATCTATGGACTTTTTAGTTCGTGAATTTAAGTATAATACTTGCCCTAACCCTATCAGTTTCACTATTACACACTAAATTTTTGCATAAGATGGACCAGTTTTAAAGAGTCTGTGGGCTTTAGAATGGCTAAATAATTGCACTGTAAAAATTATTACAACGTTTTTGGTACTTACCCTAATTATCACTTCTGGAATATATTCATACAAAATGACACTCATATATTATTAATTTAAGTCCTCTAATTGCATTCATGCATAAGTAATTATAAATGTTAACTTTATTCATTAAATTGAAAAGATTGAGAGAATTGCTGACATTCAAAGAAGTTTCACAAGATTATTTCAGCAGCAGTTTAGGTAAAAAATGGATATAAAAATCTACAAAAATTACTGGTATTGAATTCTTATGTTTATTTCTTGAGATACCTTCAGAATTAAATATGTATAAAGCTTTCTGGTTTTAATAGGAAAACCTCTCTTGGAAAACTCCCTACTGCATTCCTAGAATAATTGATAGATATTCCTTTTATGGTATGAAATTTTTTTTCTTTTTTTGACAATACCTTATGGCAAGATTTTTTCCAACTGATTAATTAAATACAACCTTAGAAATCTTAGCCACAAAACTGGAGGCTAAAACTGAATACAAATAGAAGACATATAGTCAATGACAAATATTAATATAGCATAGGACCGTTACACTTTTCTAGACTCTTCCATAAAGACAAGGTAAGTTATCTCAGCTAGAGCTGTGGTATTTAATGCAGAATTTCCTTGGTTTTGATTCAAAATTGTAAACAAGACAAAGTAGTCTTCTTCCTTTGTCTGTGGCAGGGGAGGTGGTGATATAACACAAAATTCCTTTTTGCTCTTCACATCTCTGACTATAGCATCAAGAACAGTCATGAATCCCTTGCTTTTGACTGATTCTACCTTTTTGTCTTTCCTGTAGTTGGTACTCAGTCTCTCAGGAGAGTGTAGGAGATGTGAGAATTGGTGTAGGAATTGGATTACGGAACAGAGCCCTGGGATACAAGTTTAGAGAAAAGGGGAAAAGAACAAGGCTCACTCCAAGAGAAAGTCTGACTTCAGCTTACTAGAATATACACTGGAATAGGATCCAAGTCCCATTTCTAGCACAGCCTTTCATTTTTTAGCATGGTCAGTGGATGCTCTAATACTTCCAACTCACAGACTATGAAACTTGATCTGATAGCGCCACCAAACAAAATTTTACTGCCTCTGTTGGAAGGAAAGAGTTAAAAGCTGAAGAATGGCATGGTAGATTCACTCAACTGACCCTGCAGCTGGGAATGCCAAAGCCTGGAGTACAAATGAGGGAACTCCCTGTATAATGCCTACTGCTTTTTATCCTCGCTTTTGAAAAGTCTAATCTTTGTGTAGAGATAGCAGGTGATTGTGGAAGCACTCTCATGAACACACTTGAGCTCCCTGTCTGGATTTCCTAAAAGCACAGAGGAGATCAGAGCATGGTGGTAAACTACATATGTACATTCCTTCAATACATGCATGCCAACAGCAGCCCTGCCAGCTCCCCGGCTGGAATGATCCTGATTATGCTGGCATTCCCTGCCTCCATTCAGGTGCTGCTTCAGTATCCTCCTGTTAGTGAGGTAATGAAATAAATTTACTTTTTGCATTTCAGCCGTGTTCTTTTGGTTTCTCTGCCTGCCTGCTTGTGTCAACTCCAAATATCCTGATTCTTACTTATTTCTATTGTTCATAGACCTAATTCAGGAAAGGACTTCCATTTCAGTGTACACTTTAGCACATGTTTAAACTTAAGAATGCTAAATACTTACATAGCAATTGACTCCAAGTGGTGCTTTAACTAAATATCTGCTAACCTCTTTAGTTTAACTTCTGCCTGAGACTGATGTTTTGCCCGGGAAAATATTCCCTGAAATTCAGAAGATTTTCACTGTGTTGTAAATGAAGTTAGTATTTGACTTTGATGAAAGACTGCAAAGAGATTGGAGAAATAAATGAAATGTCTGACTCCAAAGAAGTCAGAGAAATAAGTATATATAATGGATGAAATTCTGACTTCACTAAAGTCAAAGACAAAATTGCTAGAGAATGCAATAGAGTAAGGATTTCATGTCACATCTTCAGACTCACTGTCCTGGACAGAGCATCAGGCATCTAACTCCTCTCTTCTCCCTTGTGTTGAATAGTACTTTATAAATAGAATAGATGTAGTCAATAGCACCATTTGAAGAAAGGCATCACTCAGCATGAATAAAGGTAATCGAAAAGCAGCTATTTTTACTAATGAACATGTTTTTAACTGCCAGATACAGAGTCAACAAAATTACAGTAAATAGAGCATATTTTTGCAAATGGAAGTAATCATTTTTTAAAAGAAATTTTTGCTGAGGATAACTAAAAATATACAAACATGCATTTTTTTTCACCCTGCAAAACTATATATAGCAAGATAAAATATTAGCAAAAAAGCTAATACAAAAAACTATTACATAAACTATTATAATTATTATATAAATTATGTTTATATAATTATATAAAACTAATAGATATATGGAGTAAGGTATACGATATACAGGATAGATATATATAAAAAATATTTTAGGAAACTATTATATAAACTCTTTAGAAAAGAAATCCAAACCCATTATATAAAATACAAGAGCAAATGCCAGGTCCTGCACTCAGAGAGGAATAGTCCCAAGTTCCAGTACAATTTCGGGGCTGAGCTGCTTGAGGGCAGTTCTGCTGAGAAGAATCTAGGAATATTGGTGAATGGTAAGTTGACCGTGTGCCATTGAAGCCCAAATTTCAGCAATGTTAGATGTACTTAGAAAACACTTATATATATAATGTCTCTAAATATAGAAGAAATGTTCCATGAGAACAAGGGTCCATGTTGTCAACACTGGAGCTACTCTGCTTTTAGCAGATTCCATGGCGTCCAACATTTTGAGCAATGTTTTATATATTTCACTCTAACTGAACAATTGAGCTCTATCCATAATATTGCTGTTGGCTTGAAGTGGGACTCTGACATCATTATCTGAATGATGATGAATGTGCTGGAGATGTAAAACTGAGACTGGCTGATTTGCCAGAGGGTCATGCTGCCATCCAGGAGACCACAACAATCTGGAGAAATGGGGCGACAGGTTTCTCAACAAGAAAGTTCAACAATGAAGAGTGAAAAGTTCTGCATATGGGGAGGAAAATGTCATGAACCAGCACAAACTGGCAAAACATCTTTGCAGAGAAGGACCAGAGGGTTCTCCTGTACACCTACTTGATCATGAGCCAGCAAAATGCCCTTGTGACAAAGAAGACAAATGGTGCCTGAGCTACAGTAGTAAGAGTGTTTCTAGCAATGTTCAAAAACTGACTGGACACTGCACTGGACAGCTTGCTGTTGGTGGCATTACTTGAGCAGGTACATTTTACCAGATGAACCCCTGAGGCCCCTTCCCAACTCATTCCGAGATTCCATGATTCTGTGACAACACTTCTGAAAATATACAAAAATAATATTTATATCCATTACACAGTACATATTACATTATTATATAGAATATATTAAATTGTATATTCTAGAACATATGTATATTATTTTAAATATGTACTACTAGAATGATTTTGTAATATTATCTTTTTGTAGAAATTAAAATCCACACCAGCTCTTTGCTGGTTTTGTTCCTGTTCTGTAAAGTCTGTACCAAATTTTCTTCAGCAAATAAATGTATATGTGCCAAAGTTACTATTTATTTTTCCTAAATTCACACATCAACAAAGAAGAAAAGTGATTTCTTTGGTTCTGAGGTTTAGGAACAGGAAAAGCTTTAAAGGAAAATGAATAGGAGTCAGAGTCACAAAGACAATAGAAACAAAGACAATGCTTTGCTATCTTCTCTAATTGTTCTAAAATTGAAAGTGAATTGTAAAGAGTAGAAGGACTATTCATTTCATAGTCATAAATTAAAATCTTATAGATTATTTTCTGTCTTGATATAATAATCAAGCATTTTAGTTAGTACTGTGAAAAGTAAGAGATTTTCTTAATGAGAAACCTCTGTAACATTATATAAAGAATATTAACAGAATATGAAAATACCAAGTGGTAGGAAAAATAAAAAATAAAACTGTTTATAATTTTAATATTCAGTAGAAACTGCAATAAACTTTAGATATTGCATAGCATTAAAAATCTACTCTAGCTGCATGAGTGCATATGGATGTAACACTGATATGCAATATCGTGCTAGAAGCCCCAGCAAAAAAATGGTTATGGTTTAACTCATCTCACTGAAACAGCCAACAGTACAGAAATCCCAGGTTTAATACATTATCTGATTTACTTATTTATTATAATTATCAATTAAAATATTTTATGAGGTTATTCATTGGACCTATATTTTGGATATATACCTTATGAGACGAATCAGTATAATTTTGAAGGTACTTTCTGACTCTACCTGTCACTAAATCCAGTGCTGGTTGTATTAAATAGTAGGCAGAAAGTATAGCAGAAAAAATTAAAAATAAATTCCTTTCAATCTTTAGTATTGTTTTCTTCTCCAACCATTATCCTCAACCATTTTTTACCTTTGCAGCCCAGCACTTTTGCCTCCAAGCTTCTTGGACCTTGGTGAAGTTTAACTTTCCATAGCCTGAATATCTTTCTAAGGAAGATATAAAGAGTTAAAGACAAAACAGTTGATATTATTGTTAAAAACTGAAAAGTATTCACCAACTTGTTTAGAAAACAAAGCCATGCTCCAAATCTATTACCACTGTTAGAAATGATGGTGGTATCAGACTGAACAAGAAATAATTCTCAGAGAACATAATGAGCAAGATTCTCGTTATTTGTTGCTTGTTAGTTTGTTTTTCACAAAGAAGTTTTGCAGGCACAACTTTTTAGCACTTCCAGAAAAATGCTGCATTCTGCCTCCAAGGGTATGCCTTGAAATAGTAAAATAGTAAAATGTGGTGAGAAAAATATCCTTCTGCCTGTCCTTCAAGTGATACGGTCCACAGATCTGTTACAATGAATACTTCAGCTTGCTCACACGCTTTGGGCAGAACTAGATCTGCCAATCACCTGTCATGAAATACTTCCTAAAGCACAGAATAATTCATATCTACTTTTCTAAATTACAGAGGTTGTTTCAGTATACGCTGTAGAAAATACACAATAACAGCTTTTACTCTAAACCATGGTAACTTTCACCTAAATATGTTCATAAATCTAAATATTTCAATAATATTTTCTAACTTTATGTTCCATTAATTATTTATATGGAGAATACAGTGTATCTGTAGTTATTCTTACTTAAGGAGAAAAAATGTTTAGGTGAGCACATCTATATTATCCTGCATTTTATTATAAAATCCACAGACACATTGTAGGAGAAATCTTTTGGGAATGATCTCATATCTTAATGTAGACTCCTTTAAATATAGGCATATAAATTCCTTAGGTAACATAAATCTCTCTTCTACTTTCTCATGAGCACTAATGTTCATGGAAGAATTCTGTTAAAGGACAATAAACAGAATAGGTTAAGATCAGAAGATCAATATACACATACTGCTGAATTAATAGGTATTTGCTAGCTCTCAAAAGAGGCCACATAATTACTCTACTTTAAAGAATGACTTTAACGCTCAACTGAAGGAGAAACTGAATCTGCTTATGTAATCAATGCTATAATACTTATGAAGAACTGCTTGTCTAAATTAAAAGTACAAAATCAGTGCATATCTCAATTTTAAAAAATAGACAAAAGTTTCAGTTATCATGGTGCACAGATTGAATGCGATTCTCCATTCACATGCCAGATAAAACCATCTGGCACAGTATGACTCATGGTCCTGCAGACAAATTCTCTTACCTCACTGAGAAATGCCTAAATAGCACACTCAATTTACCTAGTAGGGTTGATCTCTAATCTGCACTAAGTTCAAACATTTCCTGTGGGATTTTTAGGACGCAACTAGCTGGTCAAGGTCAAATTAATAACAGAGAGCAAGCTAAGAAATAAATAGTGTGAACAATCCACACCAACACTACATCCTGTTTAGCTTACAGTTAAAGGTATAAATGTGCACATGCAAGTCTATTAGGATGCTTGTCATAGATAAGTATACAAACATATTCTGTAGAGATTTTGTAATGTGCAGAATGACTGCCCAAGGACATACTGCTTAAGCTTAGACTTTTGGAAAGTACATGCTCCCAAGGTACATATGTTTGTAAGGATTGTGTATAACTTGGTTTCTTTACTAGGCTGAAAACATTATCTCTGAAGGACATGATTTTTTGCTTTGAGACTTCTGTGTAATCACAACGATGTCCTTCTGCAGAAACTTGAGTTAATTTCTTTACTAATTTAACAAGGTTCTGCTTCAGCCAGTGGGATATGTTCTTTTTATTGATTTATCTTTTGGGATCATCAAAGGCAACAATTACCACATACACTCATAAAGGCACAGTATAACCTTTCTGTCGTGCTTGGGCATATAAAGCTGTAGAGTTAAGTGAATAAAGCTTGAAAACAATAGCATTTAGAGTTAGAAAGACAGACAGTAACTGACTTTCTATTCCAATCTTTCATATTGTCCAGCTGCTGTGGTACAGTCAGATCCTACCCTGAAGGATAAACAAATATTTTATAGACAGCCTTAATGAAATTGGGAGGTGAGATGTTGTACCTTCACAGTCTGGTTCTAGGCTCACATCTCTTGCACCTGTACTGGACCTAACTAGGAAGGCTATGCAGAGTACATATCATCTGGAAATCTCTCTAAACCCTGGAATCTCAGAGCAGTAAACTGAGGCTTTATAAAGAAGCACACACTAAACCTGTCTGAAAGAGAACAAAGAATCCTAACAGCTAATTTCCCTAAAAGTGAAGAATGTAGTCTAAAAAGGAAAGGAATCTTGATAAAGAAGAAATCTACAAGGTAATTTTCTATATCACTATTGCTTATGTTCAGTTTATTGTTTAGTCCAAAATTATAATTCTCAAGCATGAAATCTATATATTCAAACCCAACTTACAGTATTGTCACAAAATCAGAAAAATTTACATGTATATTTAGTTGACATCACCAACACACCTGCAGGAGTGAGGGTGTGCAGGAACTATCTGTCTGAGAGTGTTTTCATTAACCACGACCCCCAGGCAAACATTCTTTGTAGGGGGACCATTCTCTGACCCCCTCTGATCTGGGAGTCATCAGTAGGCACATACATCTAGGTAGCCCATTTTCTGCTGCTGATTTACATCAAGATTTCCACACTAACTCACTATCTAGTTTAGATATCCTTCTGGATACCCTTTAAGAGTAGCCAAAAAGACATAAATTACACCTGCATTAATGCCTTCTCAAATCTATAGAAAAACCCTATTTAACGTTATTCTAAATGTAATGTTGTAACTTGCTTTCTACAGCTCGTGTCATCCTACAATGGCTGATTGTAGCCTTCTTTGTCTCTCTTTACAAATGAACTTTAAAAGTACACACATTCCTTAGAATCCTTTTTAATCATTCTTGGCAATACAGCTGTTTTCAGAACTAGCTGTTGCAATGTTTCCTTGTCATGTTTGTGTCTGAACGTTGCGTCTGAATTGTAGGAATGTTATGCAAGCTCGCCTTATTTCTGCATGTGGTTTTGGTCTAACAATGTACAGTACTTCAGAACCCTATCAGAAAAAACATCAAGAGACATTAATTAAAAAAAAAAAAACTAAAAAAAAAAAGCTGTAAGTGTATTTTCTGTTATTTGCATGAATCCGTAATATTTTTTTAAGTTTTACCTTTATAGAAGTTAGATGTCAGAACTGTCTAACTCTAGGCCTTTGTAGAATTATTTTTGCTTTAGTTCTTATTGGAAATCCAACCACCTTTCAGAATAAACTAACATTTTATTGTACTTTGGGAGTACTGATGAACCCTAACAATAGCACTGTGTCTGTGGACTGTAATTACTGATAATTGCTACTGCTCATGTGAAAAATTATCTGTTCATATGACACAACAAAATCTACAGAAATAAGTTTAATATGTGTTGAGTTGTTGAGGCTTTGGATCAGTAAGAAAAGGGCAAGAATTCCTCTAAAAATAGTTAAGTAAAATTTAACACTAACTAATGGTACTTTCTTGCAAGATTCAAGTTCATGTGCAACAGTGTTTCTTTTAAAAATAGGTTTCATATCAAGACAATCTTTAAAATGTGCCAGAAAGTATATATCCTTTAGACTAAAATAGATATTACACCTTCTTTCCACAGTGTTTCCTGACATCTCAGCTCTCACTGGTACTTCTCCAGCGTGGCAAGGTTAGTCAGGTCTGAAGTCGGTATAAATGAAATAAGAAAGTTCATCCCACTGCTCAGAAAAACATTGACCTGATTGAAAACCTATTCCACCAACCCTTCTTGTAGGTAAGATCAGATAACTAAAGCTAATATGAAGAGCTGGTTAATATCTGAAAGAGAATATTATTATTTCTCAAAGACAGGAGAAAAAGGAAAGAAGAACTCTGAATTTCTTCCCCTCCACCTCTAATTTTTCCTTATCTTTCTCTTTTTCTCTTGATCCTTATTCTTTTTTCTTTCAAACCAGGGTAGGACTATTTCTCCCTCCTCTGTTGCCACCTAGAGGAGAGCAGAGCGAAGAGCTGGTGCCAGAACACACGAGGATAAACCGGGACATGGTCCAAAAGGGCAGGAGCTGACAGGGGCAGGGTGGACAAATTCCTGTAGGGATGTGGGAGCCCTTACACTGGTGGATACACAGATGGGAAACAGCTCCCACAGCAGAGGCTTTTAGTGCATAAATTCTTCAAAAAGTCCAGACAGGAAGGGCTCAAATATTAGTTCCTCATCTGTTCATTAATAATAGAATTGTTCCTGAAAAAGCTCTAATCTATATGCTTACAACCAAGGGATTGACATGCATTATATACATTATAGTTTTAATCTAGTCTAATCTGTAGTTTTACATGCTGATATGTCTGAGGATTCAAAGAAGCTGTGCAACAAAGACTTCTGCGGCTAGCCTGTGCCATAGGTTAATACTGTTAAATAAAGAGGATAGATTAATTTATAATAAAAAGGATCAGGCTAACCCAAGCAAGTCAGGAATCATATCAGATATAAACAATCCTACCCGATTTTTTACAGCAACTGGAAAAGCAATCTTAATTACACTGTTTCTACCACAAGAAGAGACAATTTGAAATACCTTACAATGTGGAAATATCCACCAAAGAAAGCATTCAGCTTCTGTCCGTATTTCAAAGGTAGAAAAATCAATGAATGCAAATACCAGCAAGATTTGGTAAAATGTCTTCACAATACCAAAAATGTTAGAAACAACAGCAGCAACAACAATAAATGTTGAAAAGTTGACGAAATGCTGTTTTCTACCCCACAGATATCAGAAATATCCCATATAATCAATGTATGAAGCTGTATCATGTGCTCATTAAAAAAAAAAAAAAAAGAAAAAAGTCAATATGTTGCATTCACTGATTTGAATATTGAAAGGTAAAATTCTGGTTGATTTCAGACCTTAATGTGTTCCAGTTTTGTAGTGGTAAAAAAAGTCTTGTTGTATCTGCTATTATTGTTATTGTCACTGATGATGTGATATTATTATTGTAATTTAGTGGAATCCAGTTTTAAACTGTAAGCTTTAAAATTCAAATATTTTGTACTTCCACAAATGTTTTTTAAACTACATTTGCTATTTTCAAGTCCAATTTGTTCTCATCACTTCATCTTTCATTGAAAACAAAATATAAATTAGACATAGGCTTAAGGGAACACTAAAAATTTTGGATATACCTTTCAGATTAAAAGAAAGCATTCAAAAACCCTATACAAAGTAGTATATTTAATAAAAGTGTACTTTGGGGGGTGTCAAACACTTCAAATTCAAATGTCTGACAGGAGTGTTAATGGGTTGAATGCCATCAGATTTGCAGTTTATGGTAGAGAAGCAAGTTTGACTTCTTTTTTAAAACAAATTGATATTTAACCTTTACAGCTATTCAAGGCCTCCTATTGCTGACAGTTGCACTTGTTCCACGTTGGCTGAATTTTAAGCAAGTCAGTAATACTTCAGGTTTTATCGCAGCTATTTACTAGAGTGCAAACAGTGACCTCCACATGACAGCAGCAGAAAAACGCCTTTCTGAGACATTGAGGCTGTATTGTACACACTATGCTCAGCCCCTTAAAAGCACTTTGGCAGTTCAATAACTAAAATTTTATAAGCTTCTTTTTTTTTCAGTGGAATTATCAGGTTCAGATCATAGACTCAAGGTCCTTATGAGATTTGTATGTTTAATACAAAATTTGTAAACAACTGATTGCCTATGTATATTATCAAGGACAAATAAAAAACAACAAAAAAAAATAGGCTCAGTTTATGGAACTATCAAGTTGAATGGTGCTTAAACTTACAGCAGTTTTGACTTTATTCCAGTACCTCAGACAACTCTAAGCAAGCTGCAATTTTTGCACAGCACAATGGAACACAGACCTGACACGTCAGTCCTGCATTTGTTAAAAACTGGCTTCAGGCTTGTTAGACCTTTCTCAGATTTAGTTTCTTTCTGAAATAGTCTTCTAAAAAGCCAGGTAGAGTAAATAATGTATTAGAATGCAGGTTACTAAATTTATGAAAGGAATTTTGTACTGTTGTGTCTGATAATGAGAAGGGACACTATTTAATGGTCTAAGACCTACTTTCTTTTTGTGGGCATCTGGCCTATGACAGTGAATGCTCATATCACTTTGCTAGCCCAGATTAAGTCATTACTAGGATTTTTTTTTGAGATATCTCCAATGAGCCTACAAATGCCTAAGAATTAGAACCTCCTGTCATGATAGAGGAACAGGAATTCTGTTCCTATTTGAGATTTCTAACTGGACAGAAGTTCTGATGTGTGCTTTGCCTAAATACACTACTTGAAACCTACCTGGTGACTGGAGCAAAACAAAAGAGCAAGTGTATAATGTATACATTATGCTTGTTTCATAGGAGTATTTGATTATCTGATTCTACAAATAATCTCTCTGAAACGAATGCCCAATTTTTGTATCTCAAAGACAGAAAAAAAAAGAAAAAAACAACAAAACATGGCAGTGTCTGAGATACATTTTTCAGGGGATCAAACACCAAGCCTTCTGCTGAGAAAGACATGTCTCCAAAGAGTCAGTTGTGGCTGCTACATGCTGAACTTGAGATTATCCATGGCTAATAGGACAAACATGGTGGAGAAGTGTATTTCCATCTATGTTTAAAGCTTAGGAGTATTTTTTATTTTTTCAGTTGTGAGTAACTTTGCAAGATGAAGGGAAAGACAGCTACCCTTATAATTAGCCTTTTTTTTAAAATTCATGAACTTGCCTTAGACTTTTTTATTAGTGATCCCTAGCCAAGGATGATCTGGGCTACTTTCCCAAAGCAAAGGACTTAAAAAACACAGTTCACTTTTTTAATCCATCACTACTGCTGCAGAACTACTCCTCTTTTGAATAGTTAGGACACTTGCCCAGGAAATAGGAGATATGTTCAATTTCCTTTTCAGCTTCATCTTCTACTTCATAAGGTCATTCTCACTCTGGTGGATTATAGAACAAGACAGGCTGAAAAGGAAAAGAGAAAATGGAATCCTCCTCTTGTGTTAGCTCGTTGTGCAGGAAGAAATGCAGGATTTATGAAGACAAGAGAAGATCAAATAAATGTAAGCCTAAACATCTGGTGGTTATAATTCTGGTACCCCTCAGATTGAATTTAGGTCTCTCTCCTCTCACTTAGGGAGTGAGTGCTTTAATATCCACACTGAGACATAAAAGTGTGTCTGACCCTTGCTGTACATCACTTGTTACTGTTAATATGGGTAGATTTCTACAACTTAGGATGTAACTAGAATTAGACCTAAGTGGCTCTGGAAGTTTTAGTTCATGACGGAAATTACTTTTGCATGCTTGCAAGTGAGCCTGCCTGTAGAGCAATTGTATAAAATAGATACCTTTTTTCTTTTTTTCTTTTTTTTTTTCTTTTTTTTTCTTTTTGCAAACACCTGGGTTCAATCACCGACCCATTGGGAAAGCAACACCGCCACACGGGATGTAGCCCCAGTTCTTAAAGAAGGATAGGTGTTGCTAAAATTTGTGCATTTTGGGGCTTTGCATGTTGCTTTCAATTCTGTATTCAAAGGGCAGCAGCATCTTGGATGCCAATGCAGATTGATGTCATCACTAACAGGATAAGCATTTTGAGTGGCACTCAGTGAATGATTGACATTGGGTACACAGCAAGTTCTTATTCTGTCAGAATCTGGCATGTTTCTAGGTGTCACAGTTAATCCACTGCCAGTTATTTGACAGGATTGTACTTAGTGCCGGATGCCAATCTCCAAAATGTTCATGATTAAGGCTGCATACAAATGCTACTTATTCAATTGAATAAACAACAGTTCCACTCGTACAAGAAAAGCTGAACTCTCCATACAAATATATTATTTCCTCACAAAGTAGTTAATCATAGGATGACATGGGATACCAAGGTGTTTGTGCTGAGTATGTGATTTGGAAATCTCCAGCCCTTCAGGGTTGACACCTGCCTTCGTGGGATGTAATGTCACTAGAAGAGCTCTTCAAACATAGCAAGGAATCAGTAACTGCCCTGGCTGCATGAAAAGAAAAGCATGTTGAGTTCTCAATATCTTGGCCAGCACAGAAAGTGTGAGGACCCTAGAATTTTTCTTTGGGATTTTTGTTGCTCCCTCAAGTTCAACAGCTGAAATCTGAACATTCAACTAGCTCTTGAGCACCTGCAATGTAAGAAATCTTCTGAAGTGATGCACAGGAGGGAAAGATAGGCATGGCGTCCTATCTTCCCTTCCCATGGTTCAGGTTGCCTGGATTTATGCATTTTCTTGCACAAACCTTTCTTCCATGCTTCTATAACTGGCATAACCAAAACAAGCCTGTGTAAACACAGCAGAGATGTGAGTCAAAAGAATTATGAAATACTTTAAACCTTCTTTCTGTATAAGCACAAACAGCTTTTTTAAGGTACCAGTGGAAACTTTGGTCAATGATTTCCAAGACAGCAAAGTAGAGAAGTCAAACAGACACAAGGAGACCAGCTGAAAAAATGGGAATGCAAAAGGACAGCAATATGTTGAGGCCTAAAATTATCATCAAAGAGAAGAAAATGGAAAGGAAAAGGTGAAAAAAAAGACAATGATGATTCAAATGGAAACTTCTGACAGTGAAGACAAAACTCTCTGGATGGACATTTTTTACCTTATATTACCAGATATTTTATTTATTCATTCATCCAATCTGTGAAAAAATAAATATTACATTACTCTTTGACTTCTTTCTTCCTCATAAAGTGTGCAGTCTCATTTGCCACTGGTTATTGGTTGTAGTACTTCCTAATCTTAGTACAGAAATCAGGTAAAATTATAAGAGTAAAGATGTGGGTCTGTTTATTGATGGTCTCTCATGGTAGTTTCTTTCATCCTTTACCAAGCTACACTTGATCTTCTTTGACACGACACAGAGTAATTTTTAGCATATTCTGGTCAAAAACATAAAAGTGTTGAAAAACCACATCCAGAGCATGTCCATTGATTATCACTTCACTTTTTTTTCCTTTCTCTTGTTTTTTCCTTGGCTGGGTGATTTTTCACTTGTATAGCACATCTTAAAAATTCAGTATAATTTCCCAAATGAAAAACACAAGTTATAGGGTCAGATTTAGAAATGTTTGATATACGTATCAGTGGACCAAGTACTGTGCTAAATGGAAGTATTTTTGGTATATTTATACTTAATATAATAGCCCAGAAAAAAAGGGAACAGAATATATACATATATGCAGCCAAAAAATTATTGTTAATCTAATGTTGTAACAGCCTAACAGTCAAAGTAAGAGTCAAAGTTAACACAGAAAATTCTTACCAAAATACAGACATAATTATTATACATAAATTTCCTGGTACTAGTGCACTGTAATCATTTCTGCTTCTTCCCCTGTAATGTCCCTCCAGGTCCTAAGATTTACGGTCTCTTTCTTCCTGAAGAACAAGAAGTGACAGTCACCATGAGCCATCAACATCCTGAGGACTTCAGTGAAGAGTTTGATATTCAGAGTCAAAGCTACTTCCTCTTAGTCTTAAATTGTTTGGGCATATTTTTAAAATTTGTTTCTACTGATTTATTCTCTCTGGCTGCTCACAGCTGAGTCCAAGGGTGGTCCCACAGCCTTCACAGGCTCAGCCAGAGCCAGAGGCTCTTTCAGACAGCAATTGGGGAAAAAAAGTGTCTGAACCTTCCCACAGAGGCACTGGCAGAGCTCATGCTCAGGCAGGGGAGGCAATAGGTCCTAAGGGAGGAACTGAAACCAGCTCAGCTCAGCTCAGCTCAGCCCAGCTGCAGTGAAAGTAAGACCCTTAGCACAGGGAAGAGCCTTTTTTCAATTGTCAGAGACAGATTAAATTGGTGGTTTTCATGACACTGATGGATTGGTCCTTTCCCTGCCTGCCAGGTGTGGCTGCAGCAGGTCAGTGTGGGGCTGTGCACTGCCTGGCAATACCAACACACACGCACACTTGAGACATACAGATAAGCCACACAGATCAACACAGAGCATTGTCTTTTCAAATACCCACATAGTCACACGAAGTACTGACACAGGTATGAAGAAAATTTTATCCATAGTTAAAAGTATTACATTTCTATTTAATATAATCCTTAACCCCTTTTGCAAATAACTCCTTTTATATTGCAGTGCATTCTGAACAGATTTCCTTTAGTTTCCTCACCTTGGTGTGAAACATTAGAAGCGTTCATTTCAGGTATGCTTAATTTTCACTGATAAGATAGTCACAGTTTGGCCAGCTGTTGTACTATTTCTGATATTTGGCGCTCATTGTATTTACTGCAATTATATTTTAATCAGATAGTCTATCACTAACAATGTCAAAATCATGCTTATTGAGCTACTGAAGAAGAAAGACCCACAAGCTGAAATAGGGAATTTAGATGTAAGAAGAAAAAGGAGAGAAAATAGTATGAGGATTGTTGCCCAGGAGGGTTGTGGAGTCTCTCACCTTTGGAACAGTCAAAATCTGATTGGGACTTGTCCCGAGGAATTTGCTGTAGTGGACATCACTTTGAGAAGAGAGGTTGGACTATGTGAGCTCTAGAGGCCTCCTCTGACCTCAGCCACTCTGTGAAAATGCAGAAGTGCCACAAAGAACTTAAAATTTGAAATCCCTGTGTCCATTTTTTCACTTAAAGGAAGACATTGATATCACCATTTAATCTTCTGCTTCCAGGAAGTTAGTTTTGAAACTTAAATAAGAATGCCTTGTTTCCTTCATAATTTTTTCTGTAAGACTATTCCTTTGTATTTTCTGATTCTCCTATAGCTCATGATGGACATACAGCTCTTTTATGGCATCATATTTGTATTTTTAATATTCTTTACTTTCCTACACAGTCAGGGGATCCATTTATCATCTACTACTTTAGCATTGGAAGTTTGTGACTCTCAGACATTTGACCCTGAGTGCTTATCCTAGCTTGCAGAGACAGTCTTCTGTATTTAAAACAGAGAACCACTGTACTCAGCACATTCATTAAATGCAACACAGAAACAATTCCTATTTTGGGAGCTTAATGCTTAGCTGGACAACTGAGTGGTATTGACAACATACCTAACAGGTTTGTTAGAAAAAAAGTTGCAAGTTCTGTGTTTTTTGCTAAACATGCCCAAACTTGACTTAAAATGGTTGTAATGACTGGGAGAAACTTTTTCTTTTAGGAAGTGTGCTTTATAGATCATGTAAGTTCTTTAATTTAGAAGTCATCCAGATGTCAAGCTGGGATAATTAGACTTGTCCCACTTAGAACACTAATTTTCTAAATACAGATTTGTTGTTGTGTGGCTTGTTTGAAATAGAGTGACCAGAACATGATAGTTTCAGTGCATGCCAGATAATCATAACTGAGAAATTCTTTACAGTGACATTTGAAGAAAAAGGCTCTGTTATCATCATTATATTAATGGAAAACTCTGACTCAAAGGGAGTTCTGATAAAATTTTATTTTATAGGAAACTAAATCACTTAAGAGGACACTAAAATGTGTTTTTGTAGAATTCTACACTATTTAAGTGTTTACTCAGCTAAACACATCATTCTCATTTATAAAAAAATTGTCTTTGGGACAACCATATGTGTAAGCAATATGATTATCATAACTAAACAACTGGTGAGATGGAGGAACTGGGTTTTTTTATATGTAAATATGAGTGGGTGACATTTTTGAACCTGTAAAGAGGTTTAGATCAAAGTTTTGATCTAAAAGTTGTAGACAGTGGAGCTGGAATTAAATAAATCCTTAAAGACTGCCAGATCCCATGAAACCAATCTTACCTAGTCTTTTAATCTACTTGGACTCAAAAGTGACAAATGTTTTAAGAAAGTCTTGTCTGCTCCTTTTCAGATTTATTAAAATTCAAGAAAAAAAAATTTCATGCAAAAATCCCCCAGTCTTCACATTGAATACTCTCTTTGAGGTATCTCTTCTAAGTGTTAGCTAAAATATTAAGCATTAAATACTTTGATAAAAATTAATTCACCTTATCCTTTTAATATCATGGGATTTTGATCAAGTTGCCTCTTCAGCAGCTAACATCCTTTTTTTATTTTGTAATGGTTTAAATTTAACCTTAATTTCACTAGAAAAAAATAAGAATTAATATTATTAAAACCTTTAAGCATATTTTTTGCTTATGTTTAGTACTATATTAATAGGTATGTAAACTTCTAACTGGCAACTCTTTCAAGCGAGCAAGGGGCAGAACTGCTTTGATCTTGTTCTGTTTGGGTTTGGGGTTTTTTTATGTTGTTTGCCTGAATATTTGAAAAGATGCTGATGAAATCTGCAGGCCAAGTTATTTGCATGGCTAATAAGTTTAAATTTGATGCCATAGCATTGATGGATGATCATTTTCAAATATCTATCATGTATGTAATGGTAAATGTCAAGCAGTACTTATTAAGAAAAGATCTTTCTCCTGAGAATTAATATGATTTTGAGAACAAGAAAACCACAATAAAGTATAGTCGGCATGTCACCAGTGAAAAATTACTCTGCTTCTGAAGATACATGTTTAAAAGGCCCACATTTTCCATTTTATGACTATATTCTCTGGGACAGACATTTAAATTTCTTACAGTTGCTATATGAATTTATTGACATTCACATTTTATATATAAAATGGAACTTCACATAGCTTATAAATAATTAATATATGAATAAAACACCAATAAACTTTAATTCAGTTAATATTTTTTATAGTCTGACAAGAAAATAGGTGTTCATTATATGTTTTATAATAATGCAGTTTTTACATTATTAGTAAACCTATGCTGCTTCTGTTTGCAAAACCTTTTTAATTTTTATTGATAAATAAAATACAAAAAAAGGACACTTAATTATTTGTACTAAAGAATAATTTCTATGTTTTCAAGATTAATATACCACTATGTGAGTCATTGCACAAATCCAAGCAGACATCTTCACTCAGAGCACTGGTATTTTTCCACACCACTTTCAATATCCATTTATTGTTCCTGAGAAGCCACATAATGTTTATTAAATCCATTAAATCCATTAAACTTCAGAAGCACCATTTGTTTACAAAGTTTTGCATAAACCTTTGCAAGAAAGGTGTAGAAAATGAGAGGGAGAGAATAGCAGGTTCATCCAGGGAGACAAGCAAGAGTATGTCAAAGAAACAGCCCTGCAGGCACCCCCATCAGTGCAGAAGGAGGCAGAGGAGGTGCTCCAGGCACTGGAGCTGAGATGCCCCTGCAGCCTCTGGTACAGCCATGGTGAGGCAGCTGTGCCCCTGCAGACCATGGGATCCACAGGGAAGCAGAAATTCACCTGCAGCCCCAACACCAGCGCAGCTGGACGCTCCCAAAGGAGGCTGTGACTCTACACTGAAGCAGGTTCTTGGCAGGACCTCTGGATCCATGGAAAGAGGAGTCTGTGCTAGAGCAGGTTTGTTGGTAGGACTTGTGATCCCATGGGGGTCTTGTGCTGGAGGAGTTTGCTCCTGAAGGACAGCACCCCATGGAAGACAAACACTGGATTAGTTTGTGAAAACCTGCAGCCTGTGGGAAAGACCAAATGAGTAGTGTTGGAGAAGTTTGTGGAGAATTGTCTCCCATGGAAGGGAACCCCATGCTGGAGCAGGGGAAGAATGTGAGGAGTCCTCTCCATGAGGAGGAAGGAGTAGCAAAACTATGTGTGAGGAGCTGACTGCAGTTCCATTCCCCATCCCTCTGTGGGGAGGAGGTAGAGAAGGAGGAGAGAAGTTGAGCCTTGGAAGAAAGGATTAGATGGGAAAGGTGTTTCTAAGATTTGGTTTTATTTCTCATTCTCTTACACTGATTGCATTGGTACTAAATTAAACTAATTTCCCCATGTCACATCAGTCTGTCCATGATGGTAATACTGTCTTAATCTCAAACCATGAGCCTTTAATTATATTTTCTCACCTTGGCAATCTGAAGAACAGGAGTTATAAAATATTTTTAGAGGACACCTGGCATCCAGACAGGATCAACCTAATACCTATCAGCTAAGTCAGATAGGTTCTATATCCCATATAATTATTTGTACAAGTAAGTCCATTTAGCAAATATTAAAAGCTACTGTAGTGAGTGACAACTTCATTTTAAAAGGACTTAATATTATTTAAAATATAAAAACTTGGTGAAGAAAATGAGAAAACTCACTTCTGAGCTGATAGTACTCGATCACACTAACTTCAGAGGAAAAAATAATAATAAAAAAAAGTCTTAACACCTTTTTAAAATGCTGAAAAAACCTCCAGAATTTAGTTAATTTCCAACTGCCAGGAGCTCACAACTAAGCAGCAGTGGATGTTAGTCATTAGTGTAATTGTGGTGTTCAAATGAGATTGTAACTGGATGGGTACCACCATCCCTGGACAGTTCCTCAGGTAGACATGGGACAAATCCTAATCTAACACACTACACTTTTAATTAAATGGAGAAAATTCTTGAAATTTATCTTGCAAACACAAATTTCTGTTTAAGCATTGTGACAATCAGAAAGAAAAAGGATGAACCTTTGCAATATATTAAGAGATATGTCGAGGATGACCCTTTATACTATACCTGGTAGGTTGCCTGCATCTCGAGATAGTCGTAGTCACCAAATGGTATTTATTCCTCATAAGGTGTTGTTCCCTTCCCAGATGAATCTCCCTTGTTTCCTTAATCCAGACATACTCCCTCATGATGACAGTATGGGCTGTGAGAAGGACCCAAGGAGAAGGCTGAGCCCTTTCAATCTCTCAGTCAGATGAAGATTTGGTAAACAGTAGGGAAAAAGGCACACTTGTAAAAGAGTTTGATTTTAGTTTATATTGGCTCAGAGACAAGAGGGTTGGAAACAAAATACCAGCGCAATTATATGTTCTTTTGAAAGAGAAATTGAGATGCATAAAATTGGCATAATTATCTTCACTGACTCAACGTATTTTAAATTCATTATTTTTTGCAGTTCATCATATGAGTTCAAATGTGAAATGACATTATCACTAACTGAACATTATTGAGGTTAGATGATAGAAATTTATTCTTTTCTTTAATCTCACTTTTTTTGATCGGTTATTAAAGGTACCTCTCAAAGGATGTATAAATTATTTGCAATCAAAGTGCTTGTCAAAAAATAAAACAGAGAAAAACAAAAGAAAAATTTAAAAATAGAATTAATAAATTTCTTAATTCAAAGCAGCAATAGATATAGGCTTACAGTACACGTGCACACTTGATTAATATTGAATCTAATTCTGTACTGACTGAAAAATCTCTACTTTGCAGTTTCAAAAAAAAGGCATCATGACAATGATGCAAACAGACATCAGACCATTGTGCTTTGAAATAAACAAGAGTTGTTATACCTCATGACTCGCATAAAAGATTCTTTAAAGCATATTCTTCATTTTTTTCTTCAAAATATATTATCCCTCCTTTCCTTGCTGCTTATTATCTCATGAATTATACTTGTGTGCAAGAAACAGGTAGAGAAAGAGGAATGATCATAAAAGGTGAGGAAGAGTTAGATCTACTGTCAAATAAAAGCAAGATTTTAAGCTTTTGGATTACATAAAAGTAGGGACAATAAACCCCCCAAACCCCAGTATATAAACAAACAGCCCTTCCTCCCATCCAAAAACCCCAAACAGACTCCAAAGAGTTAACCTCAGCAGGGACCCTTAGGGTAATTATTTACCGTCTTTCTGTGGCACTCATTATACTGAAGTGCACTTTTTTATTCCTTTTTAAATTTATAATGAAAACCTGTGAAAATGCTAGTTGTGCAACATTAGCAGCCATTTTGAACCTGGGAAATGCATGACTTAATCATTTGTATTTGTTTAAATAAGGTATCCACATACCATTGCTTTCCCAGTTGTAAACATGTTGTTCCTGCCAGTTTTGAGGTTGCATATGCCTTTGTTACTGTGATCTGGCAGTAATGAGAAGTTGTTAGTTATTTATAAAGGCAATTAGAAATGACCAAGAGACCTATTCAGTTGCAATGTTGTAAAATTACTCAACATGAGTAGTTGGCCTAACAGGAACATAAGACTGTAAGAAATATTTGCAAAAAATGTTTTTATTTCTTGATGCCATAAAAGAAAAGGAAAAAGAAACACAAACTTATTTTTTTTTCTGTCTATAAACACTAGATAGAGAATTAAGATGTTACTCAATTCAAATAAAGTACTGTCTGAACTGGTTAATATGTGGTGTCAAAAAGTACATCTATTTCTCTCTTTGAATTAAACTGTAAATAATATCTGTATGAACACTCTAACTATACTTGTGATAACTGGACACGAAGTGGCTGTGATTTCTGTCTTGGAAAGGCTATTTCTTTAAAAACTGAAATTCTGAAGTCTGGACTCTGCCTTATCTTCCAGGTACAATGGCTTCTGCTGAAGTCAGAATTGTGAAAAGGCCATGACTCTAGTATTCACAACATGCTATACTTAATTGAAAGATTGAAAATTATTTTTAATTCTGATAACGTTTAATGAATTACTCTCCAATGAGAAGTTCATGCACTGATATGCTCCAGCCCTGGATTTGGGCTGAAATACAGTAGGAAGCTAAGGGAAGTGATATCCTTCTCAGGACTGCTGAGACACAGCTGGACCACCATCTCCAGTGCTGCACTCCCTGGTATGCCAGAGATCAGTAATGCAGACTCATAAAGTCCAGATAAAACATTCAACTTATAACAAAGACAAAATACTATTTAGAGAAATTGTCTTTAACTTTTCTAAATGCAGTAGCAATTTTTTTAAACAATACCATAAAATAAGTAATTTTAATTATTTATAGAAATAAGGAGAAGAATAATAAAATCAAACCAGTAAATTTATATACAAAAGGATATTTATTTTTAAAAGGAAATATATTTAAGTAGCATATAATTTTAAATTATCAGAACTTGTTACACATATTGCCAAACACGCAATTTGTCATTTGTTTGGCATAGACCAGGCTGTTATTTACACAACATAAACAGAAACCTGCACTGGCATTTCACCAAACTGAACTGAAACATGTAGTGTGATATATGGCATAGCTTTCTCCAAGTGTCATCTAATTTTCTTTTCTGATACTCTTCCTTGAACCACGGAATACATTCCCATGCCATAAGAATACATTTATATTTACTTTCTAGTTTTTGGTTTTAGGACACTATAGATAACAGCTTAATGAACCTCATTTTTAAGAATAAATGGGAGTTTCTAGTTTAACTGCATAGAAGTTTTTGCTTTTTACTGAGCTAATTTAGAACTGTGAGGGAAAAAAAATGAAGAAATTCAAAGGATAGGAGTAAGTTAAGGCAATCATGAACCTTCCAAAGAAGAAAGTAAACAGGATTTTATAATAAAGAGCAGTGAAAATTAATCAAAACCCAGAATTATTTTCCAGAGTATTTTCCAGCTTGAGTTGAAGATTAATCTCTGTATAATATAGCCAGAGTATTATGCACACAGTACACCAACTACTGCCTTTGAAAAATATGTATAAGTAGAAAATAATGAATTTGAAGGCTGTCATATTATGTCTGCAGGTGACAGCTCTGAAAGCAAAATGAAAACGTTTACATTAGCAGATTATTCTATGACAAGATAAATGAGTTACTTCATATTCTTTTCTTAAAAATTTATCTCAAAAATAATTTCCATTTCCAGAAATAACTATTTAGTTAAATAATAGTTAACTTAATTCATTAATTTGCCAAATACCACATCATTGTATTGGTCTCCCCAAAGAGCAAGTTGTGCATAAATCAGAAAATTAAGTGAAGCATCAGAGATACTGAAGATGCACAGGGCATCTAAAGGATCTCTTCATAACCATTAATTATTAAATTATCTTCTTACTCTGCAGAGTAAGTGAAAAAATTAATTCATTTCTTCTCTAAGTAAAAATAGGGAAATAAGTGGATATAAGTAGTAACAAATATCTGGGTTTAGCTTTGGTTCTGTTTGGTTTTTTTTTTTGTTTGTTTTGTTTTGATTTTGTTATTGTTGTTGTTGTTGTTGTGTTTTTGGAGAAAAGAAGGTAAAACAAAGATCCTCAAAGTATATATCCAAGCAAATCCAATAAAAACCACAATAAATATGTTTATACTTATGAAATATTTGGACTTCCTACTGGTATCCATGAGTGGCTTTAATGGTGGAAGATTAACATATATAATTATCACACCATTGAAATCAATGAAAATACTCCCATAAGTGCCAGAGGGTAAAGATTTCCCATTTAAATTATTCACATTCCTTCAACTTGCCCTGTAACTAAAACTTAATACCTGCTTATAATGATAATTCTTTCTTTTTAAATTTTAATTGTGTTTAATTTTCCTTGATTTATATACTGTCAAAAACTTTGAAATTTTTGACGTCTAAGTAAAATTAATTTTTATTCCAATCTGTTACCAAATATTCATGTTCTGAGATAGATTCTTAGAGAAAAGATCTGTTGAACTACATAGGGCTTCTCCTACAAAGCGTGTTAATATGTTATAAAAATATTTATGAAATTGAATATATTTTATTCTCAAATTCAGTTTAAAAGCTTCTTTTGTGTCTGAAATATCCATAAGGAGGTAATGAAGTATACTCATGATTTTTAAAAATTAATAGTGGAACTACTGCTACTGCTTACTACCACTAGTCATAACTGCAGTAGCAGCAATAGTAGAAGTAGTAGTAGTAATAATAGTAGTGATACTATCATTCATGATTAAAAAATTGAAAACTATGGAATATTAAAACAATACAGCCAGTTCCAATGGAAATTTTATAGAAGTATGAAATAATTCTCTTGATGACACATATTATCCTTAGCCTTCTGCTCTAGCAGTAAACACAGCTTTGAAATTTTTCCACTCTGTTCAGTCGTTTTTTATTTCTATGGCCCCCACAGTCTTTGTGTGAATAATTCATAATCTGTAGCCCTTAAGTAATGTTATTCTGTAGGACAACATTTGCTAACAACTTTTTGTACACTGTAGCATGTTTGAGATGGAAAACCAATTTTAAACATAGTTTCTCTGAGTAACTACAACTTTTTGTCTCACAAACAACAATATTAAATGCTATATATTATTAAAAAGAAATATCACATTGCTGCATAACTGCTAACATTTTAATAAGAAGAGAATGGAAAAAAATAATATCCTTGTCATAGGAAAAATTATATCTTTACGTTTCATTTTCTATCTAGTTTAGCCTTCACACACAGCCAACCATTTTATGTAAAAGCTGCATGTACTGTATAAATAAAAACCCAAAAGATCAAAGAATAGACCAACTAATGAATTTTAAACCAATTTCGTGCTAGAAATGTGATGGAACAGCACCATCTGCAGGTGTGTCACTATAAATCTGATGATCTTAGGGTAGTTAAACTTCTTTAATGTCATCTCTCCTTTTTTGGTACAGATTTGGTCTTTGCTTTAGGGGAAAATCCAACAGCCAGTGAAGATATGAATCATTTTGCAGACAAAATACTAGCCATAATTGAATGTTAACTTGATATAGAATACTAAACCAAATCTTTTTTTAGCAAACATTTTATTTGAAAAAACTTTCCAATGTGACCCCTTTTGTTCTTAAGAATGGAACAGATTATCTGTTTAGACTTTTTTTTTTACTGTTATGTCTTATATGCTGTTACATGATCTAAACCACTTCTCTGTGTGTTGCAAATACTTATTTTTATCTTTGTAAAATAGGGTTCTGGATCAGATCAGAAAATTAAAGGTCAATATGATTCTGTGTAACATGCTTAGGACTTATATCAAACTGTTTTATATTATATCAGTTAAAAGTATCACTGCTGCTTAAAAGAAAACAATTGCATATTACCTCCACTAGAAAGCTGGATGTCCTTAAAGAAGGTATTTTTCTTCACTTTCTTCTACCTTCACGCCCTCCAACCCACTGTAGGTGTTTGGAGTTGATACACTATTTTGAAAAATATCCAAATAGTTGTGTGGAAAATTTTGGAGAGGAAGGGTTTGGATAATGTGCCATCCATTTGTGCAAGGATTTATTTTTCTCTACATTTTTAAGGAACTCTGAGAACTCTTATTTCGTCTAAGATAATATATTTATCAGTAATAAACCTTGAATACTAATCATAGGTATTCAAAGGACGTGAATAATTATTTCTTTAATTGTTAAAATGCAGAGCTTTCCATGAAGGTTCAAAGACATTCAGGAAAAAATACAGAGATATCTCTAGATCCTAAGTCTGTGTACTTATATGTAGATTTAAAGCTGTAGCTGTTTAATTTATACATTCATATCAGAGAATATTCTTCTGACTATTCTTTATTGAATATGTTTTAAAATAAAGAAAAAGCCTCCTGCCTAGTTACTCTAGATTGTGTATCATGGTATTTGGAAATGCAGAACTGCTTTCTGATATATTTATCTAAGACTTCCAGGAAGAGAAAAAACACTTCTATGAACAGGTGTAAGAAAACATGCAGTTGGGGCATTTTTCAGGGGAGTTGAGTTTCTTTGCTGAAAAATATTAACCCATTAAAATGGAAACCATGGCTATAAATACACAGGGTGGGAGACAGTACAACTGGAGAAGCTCATTACTGATGTCATGTCTAATATATATTGCTGTAGTTCTGAAATATAAAATGTCTTTTTCTTTCCCTATCAGCATTCTATTTCTCCATCTGTCTCCTCTCCATTTCTTCCCCTTAATCACTCTGTTGGCAGGATTTCCTATCATCCACTGTTCTACCCACCACAGTGCCTGTTTTAATATTTACAATAAAACCTTCACACCAAAACATCTCATTTCAAAAACAGAAACAGGCAAGCAGACAGACAAAAAAAGAAAGAGAATAATATTCTGGTATCTCAGGCATTCTGTAATTATTCAAAAATAAAGGGTTCTAGCAAGTGAGGGAAAGAGGAAATTCAGGTTCTTTCTGTTCAAGAAATTCAAGTCTCTTCCAGGAAAGTAATGTGAAAAATTTATCTCAATATCCTTTGTGTACATAGAGCTGATCTCATTTTAAGTGTGTGTGTGCAACGTGCAAAAATTGAAATCAGGAGAAGATTCATGGGAAGGGCAAAAACTCTTTCCTTCCAGCTCTGCTAGGAAAGAAAATATTAAATTTTTATTTTATTGTTTTGTTTTTGGTAAAACTTCCAAAACATGGTCAATATGTTGAGGTTTCAAGATTCAAATAAACATTAAACTTGAAAGTAGTTTGCATTTTTTCAGTTATTACATTACAGCATGCCGTCCCCTCCCAGCCTGTTTTCAGATTTTTTTACCTTTTCTCCAATTGAAGCAATTTGTCTGAAGATACAAATCTGAAGTTGCTATTGTATGGTGTTTTCAACATCCTCTGATAGAGACTTTAAAAATACTTCTTAAGACAAGAAGTAATTTTGAAAAGTTTATTATAGAAGTATTCTTTTCCATCATACTCTTTATTTCTTAATTTCAAAATGAGAATAAATCCTTGCAACCTTGAGCTATATTTTATTTAGGAAAGAAAGTGAGGTGCTGTGGTTAACTCAGACTTGAAGAGAGAAAAAAGACAAACAAATCTTTCAGATAATGATAATCAGTGCTTGTGAATTTATGTTCCCTTACTGCTTTTCTGATTATAAATTCAAAGGATATTGAAAAAAACCGATATTTTTCAGTTTTTAATTTAATATTTTTGATAAATAAATAAATAAACTTTATTTTTGTATTTTAAAATTTAAATTTTAAAAATTTAAAACCGTCCTTTACAAACTGGCTTTAATAATTGTTTATAAATTTATTTTATCCCTTTTAACTATCTTTTAATAAACACTTGGATTTCAATGCAGGAAAACTTTTGTGTTAGAATGCACCACACTTAATATCAGAACATTTACTGAATGCAAGATGACTTTCATATGAGGCTCTGAATTGACAGACTGCCTGATAGTCTGGAGGTATTGAATTTTCTATGTGTTTTGAAGTCAGAGACGAAGTACAGGTAGCCAAAAAATCTGTGTTGGGCCTGGAAAATCTGTGTTGCACCAGATTAATTTAATATCGAATGTCACACAGTATTTCTTTCCAAGGTTTTGAATTAGAAATGTAGGACCTGAAACTATTCATTTTTCAGTGCATATAATGCAATCACAATGCCTTGCCTTTGCAGATGCTCTGTTGGTGGGGAAAAGAGGATAATGAATTTGTGTCCCTCACCACTATTTGTCAAAAATCTGATAAATCCTTAAGTATAAATGTTCCACCACTCCTTAGAACTGTTTGCTCATTGAACACACCGTGCAAAACTCCACAGAAAACAGAAGTTAGAAGGACAAAGCATAAGGTTTAAATCATGAGAGTTAACAGCTGTCAAAGTGCATGTAAATCATTATTCTCAGCAGGGAGGATTTTATTTTTATATTTGTTTTTAATTAATATATTACAACAGGCAAAGTAGGTGAGAATGGGATGGTAAAGGAGATAAGGTAATGCTATCAATGAAAAAACTATAATCAGGAAATGGAAGAGATACTGGGAGAAGCAAAAGGTGATGAAAAAAATGGACTTTTTATTGTTCAGAACTATAGCAGTGTATCAGAGGTTGTACTAGTAATGAGTTTATACCACCTTGCTGAAACAATTAAATGTTGTAGGCTAAAATATAAATTAGAAATTATTTTTGTAGACATCTTTATCACATCATGAATCCCCAGCAAACTTTATGAGGTCTTCCCCTACAATGATGTCTAATGAAATTATTTGCACTGATTGTCATACAGCATTGCACCAGTGTCTTCACAAATTTGCATGTTCACTGCTTAACTAGTTTAACATCTTAACATCATTCTCTGTTTTAGATGACAGAACTTTGATACTTTTATAGCTGTAATTAAATCAGAACAATTTTGCTCTAAGCCTGACAAGAGAAAATGCCAACAGTTTAGTTAAAATTACTGGAATAAGGGCTAGAGAAAATTACTTGCTAGTTTGAAGGTTAAAACTAAAAAGGTATATTGGGAAGGATGGAAAGATGAGGAAGAAAGACAAGAATATAATACAGATATCCATGTGCATAGATAGACAAATAGAAAATCTCTGCAAAAATGCCTGTGTGTAGACATGCTCACACACATGTATTTATGTATACATATTGGTGGCTGCTTTCATGCCTTACCCTTGGCAAAATTCCTCTCAAAGAGCATTTATTCAGAGAGGAATATGGATGTAGACACTAAATGAATCAAATGCACCAGGCTCTCTGGAAGGGCATCTGCTCCCAAACTGGCATGTTGAAGACAAAGATGGCCATCAGCTACATTAAGCAGTCATTGATACTTTGCCAAGAAACTCTGGAACAACGAAATGGTCACCTTGAAAATCAAGATAAGAGAAACAGAAAGATCCATCACAGGGGAGAGAGCTGGAGAGGGGAAGAGGATGGGCAAAGCAGGTGAGTGCTTCCTCTCAGTGCAGGCTGAGCGATGCTGCCTTCCCTGGGTCACCCTGGGCTGCAGCCCCGAGGACAAGGCAGTGGGCACAGGTACCCCTGGAGCTGGAGTGTCCCACATCTGCCACATGGGATGCAAAGGGACACCCACATGGCTTGGAGGGATTGGGGAGACTGAAGCCTGTGTGTCCAGTGAGAGCAAGGAGGGCTCGTACTGTGTGTGTGATTAGAGGTATGGGTAAGGAGGCAAATAGGCTATTTTAAACAACTAAACTATTTAATATTTTGCAACTGTCTAGTCTTGCAGTTTATCTGCTTATATATATTTAGACTCTATAGGTCACTGATTGGCCATTACAGAGATGTCACTAAGAAATCAAGAAACTTCTTTCACCCTGACTTGGTTTAAACTACAAGAAATGAACAATGCAGCACTATTTGGATTGGTAAGCCTTCAAAAAAACAACAACCTCAAACCAAAGAATCCATCTCAACTGTAAGTTTTATCTCTGTGACACTCTGCTTAGGGAAGATACTAAACCTGTAAAATCATTGCATACAATAGAAAAGTCAAAACAACACTTGTAATATGACTGTCACAAAGCAGTTTGCTTGTGATAGAAACTCAGGGTTTAGTTCTAAATCTCAGGTTGCTTCCTTTTTGACTACAACTTATTCTGCAGGTAATCCTGCAAGCAACATACATAGCTTGTGCTCCTGGATATGCTATGAAGAGGAATGTGCTTCCAGAGATTCTAACAGAATTGTACTGGTATATGGACATCGAGGACGAGATTATAAACAGTCTCAGTTTAATGAGTACTCTTGAGACTTGGATATTGCAGCTTTGGTCTCTCTGACCCCTGTCATTTACATAAAGAATAAATTTTTAAATTTAAGTATGTGCCAAGACCTGAAAAATATGCAATATCCAGAATTTCTTTCTTTAGGAGACCACACTTGAGTGAACAACTCTCAACCCATTTACTTACAAGGGAAAAATTACAACTTTCACAAATAAATAAACTCTGCATAAAATATGGATAGAACCACTTTGACATTGGCATTAAGCCATTTTAATTTTCTATAGAGATCTTTATTCATTTGCAGCATGAAATTTATAATTAAACACTATTTTCAATAAACTGTAAGTATACCTAAATATTTTTACTATTTTTCCATTGGGAAACTCATGTTTTAATATATTTGACTATAAGCAAAACTAGAACAGATGATAATCTTACATTTTCATAAAGTACCAAATGTATTTCCAGAGCTATCAAATAATCAGATTTGAAAGCAGGTCAATGAAGACAAAATCATATTCTGTACACTGAGAGGGCAAATAGAACTAAGTAATTCTTCATAAACATTCATAATAGTAGATTTTTATAATTGCAATAATTTCTACTCTCTGATTTGAAGTTTGAGATTTTATCTACACAGATATTTTGGTAATTCTTTGTATATTAGAAAAATTCTCGCTCTGCCTGATCCCAACTAAATCCATGGAAAATACAGATGATAAACAACCCAGATGAACATTCATAAACCAGAATGTAAGGCAGTCACTTCACTGTGTCTAGTTACTTGGAAATGCTTCCTCTAACATCAGATAATTTTCATTAGGACTGTAAATCTGTTTTGTTGTTTTGAGTTCTCCCTAAGTTTTTTTTTGTAAAGAGATCTGTATTTCTGAGGGTATTTTGATACTATGAAACATACTACACCATCTGCTGTATAATTTAGGTCATTTTCAGAATACCTGAAGAGGCTGTTTCAAGCTTCTTTGTTTTCTATTTAAATATATATGTGTGTGAGGCTGTGTATTGGTTTGTGTGGTTGCACTAAAAAATGCTGACAATAGGGACAATTATACCTGGCATTATCGGAAGTTAATTATTACTGAATCCAATTGCAGTTAATTTTAAAAATAATATTCCCTATTCCCTACTTAACTTTCTATCCATTATGTTTTAGTGGGTATTTAACACATACCTAACCTATTATATTTCTTCTGCTGCCTTGTTTTAGTTCACTGTAAGGTTTTTTGCCTCCCCTTTTTAGACAAACCTAATTTTTTGCCTTACAATAATAAAAACAATGGGAACATTTACATTTATTTGAGTAAATATATAACTGGTGTTCAGAATCATAGAACCACAGAATCGTTTGGGCTGGAAAGGACCTGGAAGATCATAGTTCCAAATTCCTGATATGGATAGGGACAACTTTCACTAGGTGGGTTTGCTCAAGGTCCCATCCAACCTGATTTCGAACAGTTACAGGAATGGTACAGCCACAGCTTCTCTGGGAAACTTTTTTCCAGTGCCTCACCACCCTTACAGTAAAGAATTTCTGCCTATTATTTTATCTAAGTGTACTCTCATTCAGTTTGAACCCATCCCACCTCATTGTGTCACTACATATTCTTGTAAAAAATTCCGTCCCTCCTTCTTGTATGTACCCTTCTCTTACATAACGAAAGGCTGCTCTAAGGTCTTCCCCAGGCTTTCTCTCCCCCAGGCTGAACAACCTCAACTCCCTCAGCCTCTCCTCATAGGCTCCAGCCTCTGATCATCTTCATGGCTCTTCTCTGGATTCCCTCTGTTTTCCTCAACTGGAACAAAAAGATGTTAAACATTATACTTTGATGGCAGTAAATAGATTTTAAGAATAAGCACATTGAAAGTATACTTTTCTATTCCCAGAAGACACATGGTAAAAAGAAGCCTGTTAGAAAACTATACTACCTCATGTACTAATAAAAGTTACTGGGGTTTTTCTGGTTAGGTTGTTTTGGTTTGAGTTTGTGTGTGTTTTGCTTTGGTTTAATTTTAAATATTTTGTAGTGGTGAATGTGAACCAGAAAAGCATTCTTCATCAAATCAATTTCTTCTGCCTACTTTGCTCTGGACTTGAATGCTTTACTCCCTTTCAAAGGCGTCTCTCTCCTATTTCAATTGATTTTGCTACAAGACAGCTTTTCAAATCTCTCTCCAAAGATCTCTGCATTTTGTTTCTGTCAGGGCAGCACTGTTGTTTCATAGAAGCATTTATTTTCCCCTTATTGCTCCCTTTTTTTCTTTCTCATGTCTTCTCTTTTTCCTGAATTTATTTTTGAATGCATCAAATATACATAAAAAAGGAAATACTTAGTAATATATTTCTGTGGATTAATTAAAATGCTTCTAATATTTTCTTTCTCAGAAAAGGCCTGTTTTTCCTATGAGAAGCTGTCTGGACTATGAGACAGACTATGACTAGTAGACTAGACTAGACTAATAGACTGTGTAGCTGGCTGGAGAGGAGCAGATAATAGCTAATCAGAGAGCTGTGTATAGATGCTTTAAATTGGGAAAGCAGGAATGTGTTTTCACCTGGCCTGATAGAAGGCTACAGAAGGCTGTTTTGTGGTAGTCTGTACAAGTAGGACAACACTAATAAGTTCTGAGTACTTTTCTTCTGCACTGTACTCTTCTGTTAGAAGGCAGGGACAAACTTTAGGTTGATATTCTTACAAAGGTGGGAAAGTAAAAAACAACTGTGTTTTTCAAAAATTACCTTTGGGTAACCATAGTAACAAAATTTTGGTACATCTTTGACACTGAAAATTGAAAAAGGAGGAGCACTGAGAGATAGAAGTTAAAGAGCCTCATTGCTGGGAAACCTGCAGTCATGTCACTGGAGCACTAGGGGGACTGAAGAGTGACAAAGCAATGGCTCCTTATGGTGCACCACATTTTAGATACTGAACCATTTAATTTCAGATTTACAAGAAAATCAAGAGGAGAGTGTCAAGAAAAGAGAAAACCTTAACTGCTGCCTTATTTTCTCTCCTTTGCTGCTATAGCCTTTTCCAACGAACAAAATTAGCATATGGGTTATTTTATGGAAGCTTATATACACAGCTGTGCATAACTCACACAAAAGTCTGGCAGATTGTATTTGCTATCAAACCAGCCAGCAATCAAATTTTCAGAGGGATTGCCTAAAATTGTTGAGGCAGAGAGAGTGAATATTTTAACATGTGCCATCCATTGGGAGTATATTTTTAATATGCCTTGCCTAGGGGTTTATAGGTATATTTCCAAGAAACACTTATTTATTTATCTCGATTCTTTTGATATTTTTGCATTATACATAAGAATATCTTCCACAAAGAAGTGCTATCAGCAGTAGTGACAGTATGCTGAGTCTATGTTGAAAGAAAAGCAAAACAGAACAAAACCTTGAAGTGCCATTACAGTTAAAAACACCAGATTATACAATGTAAGGTAGCACAAAAATTCTTCTAGACTTCTACACACATCTTATTAAGCTGTCACATCTTTAGCAGTATATCTCTTCATAGCAAAGTGTTTCCACAATTTGGCTTACTTGGAAAAGCCTATTGATTTACGTGAAGCTGAACAGAGATTGATAGTCTGATTTCACTTAGGTACTAATATTTTTTTCTTTTTTTTCCTTCTTTTTTTTCTTTTTTTTAAATATTTTTTCTTTCTTCTTATTTTCTTTTTTCTTTTTTCTTTTTTCTTTTTTCTTCTTTTTTTCTTTTGTTCTTTTTTTCTTTTTTTTATTTTTTTATATTTTTGATTTTTAAAATTAAAATCGGAGACAACTGTAACCCATTATTCAACATGTACTATACCTGTAGTTATGGTGAAAACACACTTAGGGCTTAAAATTTACTGTTAGTAGAGAAAAATACAAGAACCACATTTGAGAGGATATAGTGAAATTTTGCTTATAACTCTACACAAAGAACCTATGCTCATTCAGTCACATTTATCAGCCCTTCATGCAGACAAGTCTGCTGAATCAGTAATGTAGAACAGAGAATCATGCTCTGTAAGTGGCCTAACTTGACCTTCATTGTTTAATAAGTTCATATTTATTCAATCAGAAATTTTTATTTACACAATGTTTACCAATTTTCACTTGAATTTGTAGAGAATTTTACTGGACCATGCAGGCCAGGTATTAAGCATCTCCAAGGGTACCTATCTAGCTCATCACCCTGGAGGGCAAGGTGCAACAGAAGGTGGGTCTTGTCTCATTTACTGTTCCTGTAAGAACTTTAGTACAGTTCTTTAAAAATATAAAGCCTCTTAAATGAGATTTTGGGGCTTCTTAAAAAGATTTCAATCTCTGCTTCAGTTACTTTTATTTAACTGCATAATTAGACTTCTGTGTTGTCTGTTATCAGAGTGTAGTGAGTAGAAAATAGACCAAAAATATTCTCCTGGAAGACTGTGTCATGTATTTGTGACTTTCACCATAAACTGGAAAGTCTGATTAAGAATCCAAGAAAGCCAACAAGCATGAGGTGGTGCAAACCAAGTAAATCTTTTATTGGTGCTGGGAGGCAGCTCTACCCTTGCTTTGGGATAAGTCTATGCTTTTATTTGCACAGCTTCTAATCCAGTGGTTTCACTGAATATTTTTCAATGATCAGGGCCTCAATAACTCTTGTACCTAGTAACCACAAATAAATCTCTCCACACCACACCCGTAGTCGTTAAGGATAGTTTTTCTCCACTTCAGAAAATTTGACAATAACTTGTGACGGGGTGAGATTCACTGATTCAGCCAAGCTGAGTCCAGAATTCTAACTGTATTTTCCTTAACGATACATCATCTACAGGCTTTAGTTTCCTCCTGTGATTAGTTTTACTGCAGCAGTATTTATACTCTGGCATACAGACTGCCTTAGAGGATTCTTGCCATCTGTTGGCTTATTCACATGTGGAACTCTGCTTTGAATTGCATTTCATAATATTATAATACCCAAATGTATATTCTAAGCATATAACTGAAGTTGGATACATACATGAAAAAATTAGTTTCACTTGTATGTGTGTGTATATATATATATATAGATATAGATATAGATATATATATGCACACACATTTCATTATATACGTATGTATATAAAACATGTGTTTGCATATATAACATATATACATGTAAATGAAATTGATTTTCCATATAAATATGTTGTATTTATTAAAAGTTTAATTGATTTTTTACCTATTAAAAACTACTTAATCCTGAGAGTAGTTGTCACTTAATGGAAGGATTAAGACTCTGATCTTGAATGTCGTCTGATGAAGACTTCCATTTATGCTATAATTGGCTATGAATATAATTTATAAAAGATAATTAGTCATCACTACATTAAAAATGGTATGGTAAGTGTAGGTATGAATGCATTCCTTAAGTGTTAATTCACTGTGCTTCCCAATAACAGCAAATCTTGCTGTGTGAGCTTCTGGCTTATGGTTATCAATTTAAACAAAGATATACTGGTTTATCTACACAACTCTACAGTAACATAATTCCTTTTGATTTGTGGAAACCTTGGAAATCTGGGATTTCCAGTTTTCTGGGCTGCAGCTTTTCTGTAAGCATTTGTAAGAGTTTGTCACTGACAGGTTTTTCCAGTGTAACATTAATGGGCAAAGTCAATGTTATTGTAGATTTTTTTTTTTTCCCTGGTTATTAGGGTAAAAGCATCCTTCACATTTCTGGACTTTGATCTGGGACTGAGTACAGATTTTTTGTCATTTCCTCAGCTGAAGCTTTTCAAGAGAGGTGCTCACTAGGTGGGACCTCCCTTTCTATGTGCAGTGTGACAAAGCAGGACACAAGCTGCGCATCTCTACCCTCCATAGTTTTTAGCTAATTTTTAAAACTCATCCCATATTTTACTCAGGTAAATATCTACATTTAAAATCAGAGTCACTTATTCAACTTTGTACTCAAAAGAAAAAAATCTTTCATATGTGTGCAGACAGGACAAAAGAAACCAAAAGAACATCTCCAGAAACAGAAAATTTAGATATTCTTGCTGTCCCAGTTCAAACATCCTGTTAATTCTAAGAACAAACCTTAAATTCAGATTGAGATCTTTAATACCATTTAGCATTATATCTGTTAGAATTTATGAAAGGGACTGTGCTGCTAGGAAGGAATTTTTAAAGTTATTCCTCTTTCCACTTAGATAATCTGTATGTAGAAAACAGTGGTCTGCTACATAAGAAACCACTAAAATTAAAACAGTCTCTAGCCCCAAGAAAAATGACACTCAAGGAGTAAGAAGACCATATTTGAAACAGAAATCAAATTAAATTGACAAAAGTTCAAAGGGAGAAGGGGAGCAAAAATACACCTTTGTTCTCTGTCAAACAAACCCTTATGCAAGCATAACTGATCTCAAAGTCCACCACCTATTGTGCATATAGAGAACTCCAAGAGATTTAATTATGCATAGACAAAAAGTTTTTTTAAAAAAGTCATAGTGGTCATGAATTGCCCCTTGCAGATAGCTATTAATTGGTGTATGAACAAAAGTAATACTTCTAGCTGAAGCCTTGCATATCCATGAAGCAAAGAAAAATTAATGACATCATTACTTTCAAGTGTTTGCAATTTGATATCTAAACAGTGAAGGTGTTTGTGGGTAAAGAATATCTAGGCAACTCACCCTATTGGTCTCTTTTTGTTCTTTGTTCTCCTCTTCTCACAATTCCCTCTAATGATTTGATTCCCTTAAATAGCTTGAAGTAATTTCTGTAATGAATTAAATAAAGATAATATGTGAGAGTGTATTGTATATTATATTTGCCAAAAAAGCTTGAAAAAATTATTTTTAGTCTTGAGCATCAGATACATTCTCTTGTTGAATATAATTCAGGTTTTCTTCTGTAAGTGAAGGGGGTTGGGAGGTAGCGTCATTAAAATTGTCCTGGTTATCACCTAAATTTTATGAAGCCTTACATGTTCCATTCAGTCTCTGTCTCAGGTACTGAGATCTGTGCTGCAGTGCTGCTAAAAGTCTTTAAGACAGTGAAATTCAAACAGAGAAGTGCTGTTATAACAGTGTCCAGTCTCTCACAAGGGGAATACTATAAGAAGGAGATAAAGATAAAGCAATGATTTCCCCAGCTTGCTCTCCCAATCTCTGAAAATTAATAATTTTGAAATTTACAGATTAAAAAATGGCAGTTTGATGTTTCTCCTGGAAAATCATGTAACATCATCCTCCCTATGTCCTAGACCTCAAAACTTCTCATTCCCAGGGTTTTTGATTGACTGATGTTCTTTCAGACAAATAAAAGTTGATATTTTGGAGACAGTTTACTCAATAAACTATGTCATAGAGTCCTTAAAGACAAAACTGCAGCATTTTCTCATTCCTCTAATATGCAATGGCACTGTCCCAGTGCATGCTGTGTTCTCACACAGCCCTTTTTCTTTTTGTATGCCACATCCTCCTCCTGTACTCTCAACATTGCTTTATCATTTCTGATACTTGAACCCCAAAGGCTAGGAGAGGATAGAAAAAAATTGTCTAAAAATTAATAGTTATCTTGGAGCCTATTGATACTTGGATACTGGGATAAGCCCATTCCAAATGTGTTTATCAGTCCACTTGAGTGATTTCTAATCCTGAGCTCTGCGAATGTGTGTTACTCTGCATTACTCATTTGGAGGACCACAGCTCATTTCCTGAACAGACTTCCTTTATCTTTATAGGTATAGCTTCCAGGTTTAATTGTCCCTGAAGATTTTCTTCCACCAATTAACCTGGTGCATCTGCTAAATGCCAGCTGGAGATGTAAGAAAAAGATAGTAAAAAAAAAAGGAAAATTTATTGAAACTGCGGTTAGATATGTTAAGAGTATGAGTTAACAAGTGAAAAGTAAATTGCTGAGCGGAGAACGAGATAGAAATCCATACAAGCCATGCATTACCTTCTGTTAATATCAGAAATTTTGAAATTAATCTCTGAGAGATTCATACCTATCAAGATTTAAAAATTTTTCATGATTTCCTGTTTCAGATTTGTTTATTGTTAGGATAATTTTTGGTTTTTTTCTAATTTCTCTTTGAGTTGAAGAAGTAGAGTTCAGTAACATAACCTGTTCTCAAAGCAGCCCCTCAGTGGAGTACTGCATAATAGGATTGAACAACTTAAATTCTCAGCTCTATTTAAAAGTTATCCCAGAAATATTTTAACTGTAATTATTTTCAGTCTTCACTGTAATGTGTGTAAGAGGGTTTTTTAACCCAAAAAGAGGATATTGTTACAGACATTGTTACAAAATGATGCAGCAAAATATTTGGCATAAACTCAAATTGCTGCAGCAATTGCAAGGAAGTTAATTCTGAACCATGCTACAAATCCTTTACAAATGAGTGGGTAGCTGCAAAATCATGGATTTTTTTTTGCTAATTTATCAATACTACCTTTTGAGAGAACTGCACCTTTTCAATCAGAACAATTTTACATTTTGTGTAAGTGGGCTTTGCAGTAGCTGAGGAATGAGCAGGATTGCCATGACTTTTCTCTTTCAACAATGTACAAAATGAATAATTGGTAAGTGACATCACTGATTCACCTACCAGCAAATCTCAGCACTGAAATTTTGGTCACTAGGGAGTGCACTGAGACAGGTCATTTAGGCTACATATTAGAACAACAGATTTAAAAGATCAGGAGGAACAGCTAATCTAGGCATTCAATTTAGAAAGTCTGTTCATTCTGAGGAAAAACCAGAGATTCTAACACACATAATCTTCCATGACATCTATAAAAAAAGAAAACATAACAGTAGCTTTCAAGCATTTTACATGTCTTACAATGTGTATGTACTCCTATTTTTATTTTATCTTTAAACAATATTCAATAGGTGCCTTATGTTTTATTCTTTCATGCTTCATTTTGCCATGATGAGAACCAACTTTGCATTTTAAACAGATGAGAATACAGATTTTCCCTCTAAGGACAAAAGGAAGTGGTTTGTGATCATCATATTGCATGTGAGAACTTTAAGTGTTCTATGACAAAAGAGTTGCCACAGAGATTATCACTGTTAAGAATATTCAGTCAGCAAAGTATAAGACTATTTCTCTCAATGAATATCTCAATACCTCAAATGAAGACCTATTACAAACGTCTGCCAAACAGAAATTGCAATATGAAGAACACATTTTTCCTTGATATGTAGCATTGGATACTGAAAAAGGCAGAATAAAGTATTTTCAGAGGAGAATTTAAGATTTCACAGAGTCATCCCCAAGTCAGCATATTGTTATTGTTAAAGGCAAGTGGACATGCTTTGTTCTAATTTCTGTTGTATTTGCTGAGCTGTTTGACAGACATTATTTGGTTTAATATGTACTGTAGGTATGTGCATGCACACAAGTACATTTAGTAGTGTGGAAGAAGACTAGTAATAATTGTAACTGTGATGATATATTTTGGATTTAAATTTTCTGAAAGTTTCATGAAATATAGATGATTTTCTTAAAACAAAGCACAAGAAGTTTTTTGGCTTAGATTTATTAATTTTCTCTTCCATAATTTAGACTTTATAAAGTCACAATGCTTCTCAACATCATGTGTTTTTTTCAAAACCTCCTCAAGAGTTTGGCATCAAGGGGTGAACAAAGACAACATTCTACAGATTTCTGATGCCTCTGAAGCTGTGGGTAGCAGAAGTCTATATAGTGATGCTTTTTGTTTGCTTTTTTTTGTTAATTTTCATTTTTCTTTTTCCGTATACTTATTTTCTCATTGCTTGATAGCTACTCCTTTATGAAAAAAAAAAATTGCCATAATGGCTTCTGCCCCTCTCCTGCTAGCCCAAAATATATGGTGTAAGACAAAATGTACTGTTTAATTATAAGTTCAGGTGTTTGAATCAGAAAGGATGTTTATTTTGGAATCATTGAGAGATTTTCTCTTTGCAATTGCTGAGTTTTTAGCTCATGGCTTGAATACTTTTAGTTGGGGAAGCAGAAACTCTCTGAATGGTTTTTTTCCAGTGACTTTGGATTAGTGAACATATATACAAAAACCACAGTTTGAATGGAATGTTAAGTATCTTTTGTGCTCCAGATTCAATTAGCAGCTGAACATCTTCATAAAGATACATAGGACTGCTCACATTTAATGACCTTGTATTTTTATTAAGGTGCACACATGGGAGGGCTGTGTGGGCATGTGAACCCAAACATAGAGTTTGTTAATTGCACTATATTAATAGTATTTTATAAAGTTGTGATCCTATTATTTATATCTATTGTTCACTGTCACTTTGGCATTTTTAAGGTGAAAATTTTGTCAACATTATTAGGTTTTGATCTTTTTTTTCAGTATATGAATTGGCATGTAGAACCAAGGAGGAGTAAAAAATCCCAAGTATTTTTAACTACATTTAAGATTTATTTGGATGAAATTCAACCTAAATATCCTTTGTGCCAACATTGAAGCAGCAGATTTAAAAAGTAAGCTAAAAAAAAGTGAGCTACAATTTACTATTTGAGGTAATTCATGCAAACCACCTTAGTCAACTTTTTAGTATAAATGGAGTAATACTTTTATAACCACTTCATAAATAAAACTTACAATAAGGCTTTAAATGTACCTATCTCCCTAGAGCAACCTTTTCATGCTGCATAGAAATTTATTTTGGTACTGCATGAGTTTGACTTCTGCTTAAGTGTCAGTTTACTGAGGTTGTCTTTATGAAAATGAATGATAATGTCTAGTAAAGAGAAAAAAAGTTATAAATGCCTCACCCAAAGGCTTTTTCCTCTCTCATTACCAGTCACCTTTGGGGAAGTATAGCTGCTTTCTGTAAGTGATATAAATTACAATATACTTTGTGAAAATGACTTTGCCATTCATAGCAAAATAATGCAAACTGTTTCACATTGGGTTGTTTGGTTTGGTTTTTTTTTGTTGTTTCTTTTTGGTTTTTTTTGCATAAGCTATATATACACAACCAGTAAAGCCTTGAGAAAGCAGATTGCAATTCTGTTCCATGCCCAGGGACTTAATCTAGGACACAAAATATGTGGGGTGGTTGAGTTATCATGATGATAGCTAAAATGTGTGGGGTGGTTGATGGTCACAACTAGGACCTGAACAATAAAAAATCAAGTATACTTTTGTTTGCATGAATATTTCTGAATCAAAGCAAATATTTCTCAGAAGCAGACATACAAAACATCTCATATTAAAATAATGTATAATAGCACAGGAGGTAAAATTTATCTTGGGCATAGAAGTCATTGTCATCCCCACAGAATCCTAATATGACATAAAAAAAATTAAAATGTAAGACTGAACCCATAAATATAAACAGATGTAGAGATTTAAGTATGGCTTAAATAACTAATGAATACTCAAATTTTGTTAAAAAACTATGAAAACTATGCTCTCTGAAGTTAGCACAGGATATTGAAATACTGTTAAAGGGGAATTCAAGGTGGGTTGTTCATACAGACTCTTCCATATTAAGGCACATTTTCTGTCATACTGTATAACTGAGCCAGTACTAACTTGTATCACCAGAAGATGCAAATAGCATCTGACCTATTTGTGTGATGAAGAGTTATTTACTTGAAGGACCAGCTTAGCATAGCTTTATTTTTTTCCTTTTTAGCAACAATAGTTACAGGATATGAATGTACAGGTATTTCCTGTTTGTCACCAATTATATCTTCTATTTTCAGCTCTTATAAATACCCTTTTACAACCACTGTCAGGATTTACAGTGACCTTACTTTATATGACTTGGAGTTACGCTTATCCTCTTTGGTTTTTTTATTTTTCTCCCCCAGATACTCAGAGTCTGTTCCACTTTTCTCCAGCTGGGTAGAACACAGCACTGTAGTTTTTATTCTGATTTCTTAGAATTTCCAGTTCCTGCTTTTATTGTTAGATCTTGGTATGTAGTTTCTTTTTATGGAATCAGAACTGTCAGCATTTACTGGAGACTGGTTATCCAAGCCTCATTTTCACCTAAGACATTCTACAACATCTAGATGCATTCCTTCTGTCTGAAGTATGAGTTTCATTTACTCATTTTCCTATGAGTAAAAGTATGTATATCCTTCACAATATAGCTTCACACCTGGAAAAACTAATTTTATACCAACTAAATTGTAAGAAGCTTGGTTGATAATGTGGTTCAAATTCCTGCTCAAAAAAAAGGCCAACTTCCAACTCAGATCTGACTCTAGTTCGATCAGGTTATTGAAGGCTTTGTGTGGTGGAGTTCTGAATGTCTCCAAGGATGGAGTTTTCACAGCCTCTGTGGGCAAGCTTAAACTGCCTGCCAAGCTTTCCTCTCTATCTTCTATTCTATGAACCCATCAGATTGCTGAAGACAGCAATTCAAAGCTATCTTTCAGCCCTCTCTTAAACCTGAACAAATCCAGTCCTCATTTTCTCTCAATAGATAATGCTTCAGACCTCTTCTTATCCTGGAGACCCTCTCCTGGCCTTGCAACAACTTTCCTGTACAAGACAGCCCAAAACTGACAGAATAACACATCTTTAATCATCTATAAATATTTTTCTATTGCTAACCATCACAAAACTGCATATAGAACTGTACCAAAGAAGCAAACATCCCATGCTATCTCTTTTTATTTTTTTTTCAGAATTCTCATCTGTACCAATTTTGTTCATTGTATCAAGCTGTTAAATAAATACACTCTTTTCTCATGTTCACCACCCTTATTAATAAGGAAAAATTATCCACTATGCTCTAGAGCAATTTTCTCAGTGCTTCACGACCTTCGCCTCCATATCGCCAACAATCAAATCTAACCTGCCTGAGAAGAAACCATTACAGGAATAAAATCTCCATGGAAACCAAATAATTGGGCAATAAATAAAAATAAAAAATATCATGGCCTCTTTTCTATGCGAAAAGTCCTCACTTCTGCCCTGAAATCCTCTCATATTTTGTTTACACTTCACTGACTTTATTTTTAATACCTCTTTGTAGATGTCTGACTGTTCATGGATTTCAGATCTTCTATTGCAGATTTTCTGGATACTCACACTGACAATAGTTGCAATCACCTGGCTTTTCCACAGAATTTTTTTCACCAGAAGTCTGGGAAGGTTCTGTTTGTTTGGTTTCTTTTTGCAAGGAAAGCTGCGAGTGAAAGAATATAAAGTGTTGGGGACTGAAAAAAAAGCATTCTAGTTTGATAATCAGCCATAAGATAGTCTATCTTATGTGGGTCGATGAATATCCCCAAATAAAATTATTGCATATACATATATATTTAAATTTTCTTTTTCCTTTGTAATGGTAGGAACAAAATATATTGCCAAAGTGTGAAGAACAAAGCTAATTGGAAGATTTGTTGTAACTGACTGAGTCCAAATATTACTCAGCAGGTGTAGTATTTCTGTCAACTACTTAGAAGGCTGATCATTAAATTTTTTTATCAGCCTTCTTGTGTATGGCAGGCCCCATACACAAAATCAACTTTAATTTGTTACTGAGCAGTCCCTGAATGTGAGCACAATGTATAATTCATCATTTTCATGAAAAATATTGCACTAACTTTTAAAACATGGTAATGTCCATACTTATTCTTCTGGGTTATGTTATTTGGTTGAGGAGAAAATAAAAATCTTTCTAGACTATATCTATAAGTCTCAAGAAGTACTAATGATCCATGAGGTCTTGTGAGATAGGTGAGAGTTCTTTCAATCAGGTTCAAGAAAGTTGCTATTTTCCCTGTGGATCACAAAGTTTGCAATACTCACTTCAGTTTTACTCTGTGCTTTATTCTTTCTTCATGCTCATGCACAGCACAACTCATTCCTTCGGCAGCAAGAGTGAAACAAGGCTTTTTGCTGTTATTTGGAGCTTGGCACCATATTTATAGGGCTACAATGGGATGCATTGCTTGAGATGCAGTTAGGCTTATTTTCAAAAAAGTGGTAAATACCCCTAGCACAAGAGGAAGTAAAGCAAGTGCTGTGCAGTTACACACCTGCCACTGAACAGAAGACATAACATCACTCTCTAAACAGATGAGACACGTGTTCATATAATGTTCTAATACTTTTTTCCTTTGATATGCTCCCAATATATTTTATCTTATATCTTATATATATATATTTTATCTTTGAACTTCTTTGTTCAAACTGCACTAAAAGGCTGAAACTGTTATTTTACTGATTCAGACTTTTAGTACTTTCCCTTTCTTCTGTACCACAAAGCTGCTCTAATTTCTGACAGTTGTTAGTTATGAATCTAATAGGTTCTGAAAATCACCAGCATGAATGAATGAAATTTAATGCATCTTTTCTGTGGGCAATGGAAGGTGAAATTTTGCTTAATTACTTTCTACTTTCACTTCTGTATCAAAGTCAGGCTAAACTGCTAGGGAGGATAGAAGCCTTTTCCTTACCTAGGCAACCAGTACCTCTTTCACTTAGGCAACAGGCCTGTATAGTTATTCGATATTCATGGAACTTCAGACCCAGAATGACTTCTAATCCAAAACAGCGCTAAGCAAAAAGCAATTATCTCTGTAAGATCAGAATATTTTTGGCTTAGTTTGATTTCATGTTCCATATAGCCTGGTAAAATATGAGACTGAGTTACCTTGCTCCACAGACTTTTTCTGTGAAAGTCCTTTTTCATGGAGATACACCTTAAAACCGGTTCAGTTTTTTTTGTTTGTTTCATTATTTGTAGGTGTTTTTGTTTTGTTTTCTTTTTTTTTTTTTTTGACTGAAAAAAATGCCATTGGAAAAATAAAGATAATTTTCATATTTCATATCTTTCCATCAGTGTCATATTATTTTGTATTTTCAGGTGTCCTGAAAAATGTCTTTAAAAAGTGCTTCATGAACCACTACATGCATTTTTTTTATAAGCTCACCATTCTTATTATGATGGAAGGAATTTTAGGATGTACATTTCTGTATGTCTGAATGCAGTGCATATTCTCTTCTACCCAAGCTCTACCTAGTATTTTTTTGCTTACATAAAAAGAAGGGCACTTCACATGTAAACTCCAGTTTCTAGAGTACAGGACACTGAATGAGGAAAATATGCTTTAACCATTACAAACAATGAAGAAAAAGAATATTTTTCTTTCTATTAGCTGAAAAATCTCCACTTAAGTAATGTAAATTAAAAAATGATGACGCAAATTATCATTCCTTCCATCCTGGGGAAAAAAAAACAAACAAAAATTATTTGTAAAATTTTTTATCAAATGAAATTAGAATCTATTGTTTGTTTCATACTGAAAAGGAATTCCATACTTCTCTGAGCTTTAGTCTGCATTGTACACCCCTTAAATTTTTCAGTTCAGAAAAATCCTACGGTATATTGCAGTTACAACAAAAAACCAGGAAGATAGTTACAGAAACTTTACTTTTGTGTTTGTGAAGAAGTGCAGCACACATTCTTTAATGTTGACTTCATCTAAAACAAAATTTTACTTGATTTTTTTTGTTGCATGCCTGGAAAAATTCATTTAAATTCTCTTTTTTCCATGCGATATTTTAGAGAAACATATCCACTTTGGGAAACAAACCAAACCAGAAAATTATATGGGAAATTTTTATTCACATCTGATGGGAAATTAGGTTCAGAAATGTCTTGAACAGAATAGAGCACTACATGAAAAATTTCATTATTAACTTATGCTATTCCCATTTTAAAAGTCAAGGTGCAGGTAACTACTGTTCTTCAGGTTTGCATCAGTCTCTAGAAAGATTGTGGAGCAAGGTACTCTACAAACCAGGAAAGATATAGGACTGACTGGCTCTGAGGATGACTGTGTATGTTTGCCTTGACTCTAGCAATATTTTTGTAAAGGATCTCCAGTAGCACAATGGAAATCAAAGTGGTGAGACAAAAATAGGCTGAGTGGATTACAAGGTGGATAAAAAATTCTTTATCCATTAGGATTAATAGGCTAATGGAAAACATTTTGAAATCTAACTGGTGTCTATTTACTTGACATTCCACTTCAGATCATCATCATCAATAACAGGACAAAAGTATAATGGAGAGTGGCTCTTAGTGCAAGGGAGGATTTCCATTCAGAGTGATTCCAACACACTGGAGCAATGCGTCACTGGAAAACAAGTAATTTTGGCAGAAACAAATGTGAAGCCCTGTGCTCAGGAAGGAAGGGTGCTACACATCTGTGTGGACTGGAAACTGCCCAGCTGTTTCACAGCCTTGCAGGCAGTTACCCCTTCTTTGTTCAGGAGATTGTTGACTTTCACAGAAACCTTCCACCAGGTTAGGTTGGTCATCTATAAGCAGTACAGGTAGAGGTGGGGAGAAGACTAGGTATTGAAAAAGAGCAGACAAAGCATAAAAAATTATGGCAAATGGATCATCTGGGCATTTAGTTTCTGAAGTAGATGAAAAGAACTAGTTATACAAGTACCACTCAGAGCAAGTGAGACTGTATGGTCTGGATGTTTCACCTGGCCTGTTGTGAGGTGTCTGGAATGTGATTTCTGTGCAAGTTGCTTGTCTCAGTCAACATTGTGATCAATGGAGATTTAGTCAATACAGCCAGGGGATCATGAAAACTGATTCTGCAGGAAATGGGGGAAACCTGTGCAGACTGGGACATTTTACAGTTTCTGTGTAATTATTATATAATTGATCTCTCTTGCCTTTTCCACACTTTCCTCTGATCATGCAGTACTTCTGACTAGTTATAGCAAAACCATTTCTGTGAGTGATAAAAGTAAAGAAATGAATTCTCCATAAAAAAAAGAAATATATTTTTATAATAAATATTTCCTTAAAAAGAATTTCCACTGACATTGTTTGCTCAATAATACAGTAAAACAGGATTATTTCCCTGACTTATATAGTGAGGATAGCAATTGTATGTAGTTTGGCTATAAGAGAATGAACCATCTTTAGGTTTTTGCAATGCTGGCACTACTCTTTTCCAGAGATCAGATGCATAACTCTCAAGGCCTCATTGACCAATGTCCATAGGTTAGAATGGCAAATGCTAATACTCAGAAAGTCATGATTTTGTGCTAAATTTCTAAATTTCATAACTACTAAAGAGCAAGATACTTATTTTCTTGTGGAGGACTAAGAAATTTGTCTCATTGTTCCTGGAAAACCCTACACTCTAACATCTAAAAATATGAAGAAATTATGAAATTACTAGTCTGGTAATAAATATTCTCATAAATAGGAATAATTGCTTGATAAATATGAGGAACAGAATCATCTGTAACCCGATTATGTGACATACATAGGTCAGAATATTAGTTTTAATTAGAATGCAGACATTACTTAAACACAGAGGTTTTATGATCTGTGCACATAATCTTTCAAAAAAAATCCTCCGCTTCTGACAGTAACAGGAACAGTGGTAAATCTCATAGTCATTATTGTCTTATTGTCTTGATGTAGAAATTACTGAATTAAACTCTATGACCTCCCTTCCAAAGGCAATCTGTCTGCCTGACTTTATGGCTATATTTTCCAGATAAAAAGGTCAACATACCAAGTGAAAAATCTTTTTTTTTTCTCTCTGCAAATTAACATTCTCTTCACATATTATCCTACCACTGGTCATTATTCCAGGCTCAACAAACAAAGGTAAACTGATCTCTTAGAACCTCTTGCTTGACAGAGACTTACAAAATGAGAGGTCCATAACTCAGTTCATATCAACCAAAATGAGTTAGGAGTGAAGGTTAGAGGTCTGATAACCTCAATTAGGAGGTCATGAGGAGGTGAAGCCAAAATGGTAGCAGTGATGTGCTTCTTAGCCTATGGAAAAGGACATGTGAAAACAGAATAACACAAGTATACATGTTCAGCTGCTAATACAATTTACTTAGGGTAAATTGTGTAAAAAAGGATACTGAGACACGACATGAAATATGTTCTCTGCCATTTTAACTACAAATTTGAGTCATACAGAGTTAGAAAGTTTACAGGGGATGTCCTGAGCTGGTTTTCTTGCAGCTTTGTGACAAGTCTCTAACATCATCCATGTTTCTGCAGCAGAAGATCTGATGTAGATCTGATGTACAAAGTTCTACACATACTGTATTTATAACAGACACGTTACTGCTCGAAGCAAGAGTTAGGGTCAATGTAGTCCTGCTTCACTTACATAACAAGTTAGCTCTAAGGTTATTGTTGTATGCAAGCTGCTTTTACCAATGAACTGAATTATACCATACTGATGAGGACTGAAGGGGAAAGTAATTTCCTCACAAACTCCTGTTCATTTCCTGTGCAAGTAACAACACAACATAAAAGCCTGACAGCGTGTACTACAGAAATAAAGGAGGACATGTGCAGATTTGAAGCTCTGACTGATCACATTAGAATCTTATTGGCTATTCTAAGGTAAACTAGATATGCTTTTTTCTGTTTTCAGTTTTCACCACAGCAGTAATTCCACTGTCAGTATATTCATTGAATGTATGACAGACAAGAGTTAATCAAATTTTGCCTGCTTTATTATTTTACAAAATTATTGCTGAATTTAACTTTTAGTTGAGCTCTGCATCATGAGGTTTTAAATGAAAATGATAAGGATTGGAATCAAGAACTAGATGATGTAAAGAAAATAAAAAACCCTGAATGTTTTCTCCTACTAAAGACATGCTTGGAATATTATAGAGACAGCTAGAAAATGTATCAGTCTCTTTGATATACTGATGATAAAAGCAATACTATGCAATACAAAGTCAATTGCTTATACAATTCTGAATGTCTCAAAACCATAATCAGAATCACAATTAGCCAGTTAGCACCTTTCCTCATATGCAATGTTATTTTTTGTCTTTGAGTGATCACTGAACAAACAAATGCACATTTTCGCATCTGTTCCTAAATTAGCTGCTCTGATGTGAAAATGCTAGCTCAAAAGGGAAGCTAAGCCTAAAGCCAATGGACAGTAGAGAGAGAAGTAGAATTTTGCATGACTAACTGAAAATTTACAGTTCTGCTGTAAATGTATCACTTCTTAATAGTGTGAAAAGGCATTACAACCCTTTAAGCATAATGTTCAAGTTCTTGAATATTCTTCTTTGATTCATCAGAAGTTTCTCAATTGTTATTGCAGGGTGTATTTGCCTATCTGTAGTTTATCACAATGTACTGGATGCCAGATACACCAAAGCTGATCTCTCACTCCCCTCTGCAGCTGGAAAGGGGAGGAAATTGTAAGGAAGAATTCATGGGTTGAGACAAGGACAGAAAAAGATAACTCACAAAATGCTATCAAAGGCAAATCAGATCAATATTAGAGATATTAAATGAATTTATAAGTAACAAAATCAGAGAAGGATACTGAGAAATAAAATAAGGCCTTAAAAACAACTTCTCCTCCACCTCTCCCTCCCTCCCTCCCTCCCTCCCAGCTCTCTCTCTCCCCCCCATCCCCAGCAGCACAGAAAAATGGGGAATGGGGATTATGGTTAGTTCACCACACGTTGTTTCTGCTGCTGATCAGGGAGAGGAGTCCTTCTTTTGTTCCACCGTGGGAACATGGAACAAGTAGCATGTGGAAGCTGACAAAAATCTGTGTTAAAAAAAAGGGATTTTCAACAAAGCACAGCAATCGGAAATATTTTCAGACTATTTCAATGGAATAACTAGAATGTTTGGAACCTTTTTATCCTGGAGCTCACTACTATGAGATACAAAAGTAGAAGTGAATTAAAGCATTTATTCTGAAACCTGACAAAGTCTACGCTTTTATATACAGACCTAATTTTTCTTAGGTATTTATTTGTATGCTGGGACAATTACAACTAAAATTTCTGTGAAAGAAAAATGCAATGTAATGTGTTCCATTGTAAACAATATATAGTTTTACAATTCTAACCAAAGTGCCATAAAGGGAGCTTTGGGCCTGGCCATGGTGGATGCTCGCCAAAGGACTATTTGCCGGTGACCAGAATGGGTTCTCATGACAATGGGTCATGGGACGTGGAACTGTGTCTACTCCCAGATGCAAGAATCAATGGACCCTCGAGCATGGGTTGTGGTGACCCTGATAATCGCGTCATGCTCTGCTCTCAGCAGATTACTGCTGGAACCCCCCCGATCCCACCTGCCTTCACGGAGCACCCATCTCCATAAACAATAGTCCATAAATCTTCCCACCTTTTGGCCAGTAGCCACTTGCCTCGGAGAAGGACTATAAAGACACCCCTGGACCGAAGACTCCCCCGAGATCTCCCCGGACGCCGTTGGACATCTATTGGCTGGTTCCACAAGGATCGTCTGCCCGTCTTGGTAGCTATAATCCTAATCCTCTCTCTCTCTCTCTCTCTCTCTCTCTCTCTCTCTCTCTCTCTCCCTCTATCGCATTTGGTTGGCACTAAATAAAGTGCATTTTTGCAAAAGTAAATTGGTTTTGTCCACTGCTGTGTCTTTTGCGCGCTGAGATTCCTAAAAAGAACCTCTCAGGTTAATGTTCTTAGTACAGACCCTGACACCCCCAGCTCCAGCAGGGTCACCCCAGAGTGCAAAGCACAGGATGGTTCTTAAATATCTCCAGTGAGGGACACTCCACAACCTCTCTGGGCACTCTGCTCCAGTGCTTGGTCCCTGCACGGAAAGAAGTTCTTCCTCTATTCAGGTGGAATTTCCTGTGCATCAGCTCCTGCCCACTGTTGTATTTCACTAATTTGGTTTACATTGCACTGAGGAAAATGGTTTGTTCTGTACTCCCCTGGAGTTCTGTGAAGTTGGTTCAGCCCCCCTTAGCCCCTCCCACTGTTGCAATCCCATTGGCTGCAGCTCGGTTTCCCCGCCCCTCACCCGAGGTTTGAAAAGTCCCCACCATGGGCTGCTCTTCCTCTTTTCCCTGGGCCTCGTTCAGGGGTGAAGGGTTGGGTTATCCCGGGAAAATGAGCCTCCTTTGGTCTTTTGCTTTGTCCATGCCGAATTCCCTCCACCTCTGACCTAGAGCTAGCCAGAGGAAAGGTCAGAGAGTGGGGGAATCTCGACAGCCCATTGCCTCTTTTCCTGTTGCTTGGCACCACTGGGCAGAGTCTGGATCCATCCTTTTGGCACCCTCCATTCAGATATTTTTAGACATTGATGAGGTCCCCTCTCAGGTGTCTCTTCTTGAGGCTGAACAGTCCCAACTCCCTCAGCCTTTCCTTGTGATTTGCTCCAGTGCCTTAATCATCTATGTTGCCCTTCCCTGGTCCCACTCCAGGTTCTCCTTACCCTTCGTTTTCTTGCACAGATTTTATAATAGAGAAGAAAGTATAAAGATACTGGTTTTATATCACTGTAGAGTTATAAGCCAGCCTATTTACTTCTGTGAAGGAACTTTGAAAGTGTTCATTAAATACTTAATTGTTAATTTATGTTAAAACCCAGTAACTTTAAAAGATGTGTGAAGTCTCTGATCTTTGTAAAGAAAGAATCATTAAAAAATAGCCAGCAGCAAATATAGAGATAATGATTAAAATTACGATTTCTGAAAGGGGTGTCAATGAAAGAAATTACTCCAGACCTTTCTAGGACATGTTATTTGAATTGGATTCCACAGAAACGACAATTTGAACTAGCAGAATTTAAAGTAAAGAGTAAGCTTTATTGGTGAATTTTAAAGACAAAGCCAAAAGGTTATGAATTTGAGAATGTGTTATTTGGCTGGTAAGCAGCACTGGGAGTTTCTTTTCAATTGTCAAAACTAGATGGAAATTCGATATTATGCAAATGGGAAGGTATCATAAAAGTCAAAATCAAAGTTTCATACATGAAATAAAAATTTCAAATAAAAAAAAAATCAAGCCAAACACACTCTAGCCTGTGGAAATCCTTCAGTGATTTGCTACTAGACTGTATACAGATAGGAATAAGACAGCTGTTTTGGTTGGAGAATGGATTTATATTGTCTGGCTCAATTAATTTGGAGTCCAACATGGTATGAATTCAGACATGCTTACCTGTTTCTTTCAGCGTACTGTATTTCAGAGTCTCTCATATTTCAAGAACAGTGGACAGTTGGTACTGAAATGTCAATACTCCATGTGACAATGCAGGCAGGAGCATCCCTAGCTCATCTTCCCTTGGCAGAGAGAAGGCATGACTGCTTTCTCTCCATGCTGAAATGTCTGTAATGCACCAAACAAATTTATGACTGTGTCAATGATCTAATGATCTTGTATTTGCTTTCATTCAATATTTTCTTCAGTGATTTATCAGGGACATAATTTGGCATTACAAGATGTTGGTTATCCCTCTCATTTATGTTATCTTTCCTTTTTTCTTCTTTCTTTCTTTTTTTTCAATCCAATTGTTTTAATTTTTTTCCATTAAAACTAAGCATTTTCATCACCTAAAATAGGAATTACTATAGGACATTTATTTCCTAATTCAGTAATTAGACAGCAATTCAGTAATTCCCTAAGGGTTTTCTTTTTACCTTTCTGTATGTTTTCTATCTTGAGGTTTGGAAATGAGTCTCATTCCCCACATTCCACATAGTGGCTGTTATTGCCCAGCAGTGCCAAATTAGACCCTTGTCTCACCTTCCTTTCTCTTCTCTAGTGCTAAGCTCTTTCCATTCCAAATAGAAAAGTTAATCCTGCAACAAGCCAGGAACAGCTGAATCCCTACAACTGGATGGAAAACACATTGCAGATATATGAGTTGTCAGAGAAGCAGAAAATCCAGCATCTCTACAGCTCATTGCTAGTTAATGGTTATAAATCTCAACTGTTATCTGCTGTTTCCTATTATCAACATGTTCCTTATTTCTCCATATACCCTCTGATAGCAGTTTCATGTGATGTGACAGATGACTGTCTTGAAATTCTCCATTTTTAAATGCTGTAGGAAGCATTGAAAAAAAATAATATCCACCTTCTTCATATATCTCATGTATCCATCTCTTACATATTTGCTGTTGCTACCTTCATGGATTTTTCCCCAAACCTGACAATGTTTCACTTCTGTGTTTGGCAAAGCTATTAAATGTGCCATATACAGACTTGGTGAAGTAGAGAAAGTGCCTTTCCTTGCAAAGCAGCAGTATCAGGATATTGCTGTTATGGTAGGGAAAAGTCATAATGAGGGACTCAGAAAAGAAAAAGTTGCTTTATAATTTGGGAGAAAAATAAAGCACTAAGAGAATTCAGGATTTTTTTTTCTCCTATGTGAATAATAACTAGAAGAAACTGGTAGATAGCTGTGCTTGTTTTGACTTGGATAGAGTTAATTTTATTCACAGTGTCTGGCATGAGGCTGTGTTTTGAATTTGAGCTGAACACAGAGTCAATAACATAGTTATATACAGTTATATAGTTTTTGTTATTGCTGAGCAGGGCTAATCCAGAGCCAAGGATTTTTCTGCTTGTTGTACAGCCACACTGGTGAGGGAGTGGGGGGTGCAGAGGTGGTTGGGCAGAGGCACAGCCAGGACAAATGACCCCAGCTGACCAAAAGGATATTCCAGACCAAGTGTTTACAGTGCATAATGTAAATCTAGGGGTAGGAGAAAGATAGGGTGGATATTTAGAATGATGGTGTTTGTCTTTCCAAGTCACCATTACATGTGGTGGGGTCCTGCTGTCCTGGAGGTGGCTGAACCTCTGCCTGCCTAGAGAAAACAGGGAATTAATTCCTTATTTTGCTTTGCTTATGTTCACAACTTTTTCCTAAACTGTCTTTATCCCCACCTGTGAGTTTTCTAGCTTTTACACTTCAGATCCACTCCATGATCCTGCAGGTGGGGGAATGAGGGAGTGGCTATGTGGGCTTGGTTGTTGGGGTTAAACCACAACAATAGTGTAAAATACATAAAAGAGTAGGAGAGAAAAGGATGACAAAGAGCTTATATTAATAATACCTGGTTCGCTAGCTAAGAATCCATGGAAATCCAGATAGGATTTTCTCTAGTAGTCAATCAAAGTTTAGTTTCACTGAGAATCTGTATAATTAAAAGAGACGGGGAAAAAAAAGAGAAAGAGAAGGAGAAAGGAAAAGGGAAAGGAAGAAAATAGAAATTAGGGACAGACGGGACCCCCAGGCGAAGGTTTTTTGCCTCTCAACAGCAAGCTGCCAAAAGAAATGCAAATCTGTGCTTAAATTTTCTTCACCCAAATTTTAATACTAATTTGAATGCATTATCAGTTTTCACTTTGTCTCAAGCACTCCTATAGAGTAGTAATTTTTTGACATTTACAAAGTGGAGTATGAAAAAATATTGTGAAACACAAATAATTTTCTGTTGATCTTCTTCAAAAATATTGCAATAATTATAAATGAACTTGAAAAGGCAAGTGCGCACATGGAGTTTTTACAGAAGTTTGTGTCACCTGTATCACCCACCCTAAAAGGTCTGAAGAGATTTTCAAGTGCAAAAGGGAAATCAAGATATAAATTGGATGTCCAGAGTAAATATTTCTCCTTTTTTATTTTTCCTAATGGTGTAAATAAATATTTCAATATCTTTCACAGATCTGAAGAAAACTGTTAGTTTGTTGCTGACTGCTGATAATATTTCAGTTTCTGTTAATAACGTTTGTTTATTTAATTATGACAGTGAAAGCAGACATATGTTATGCAAGCTAACTTAAATCCAAATAGTGTTATGTAACCATTTCTTGACATGGCAAATCAAAGCAAAGATGTTGTTCTGAATGTCAATACATATGGATATCTAAAATCAGAAAAGAAATTTAAGCAGGAGAGAGGTGCAGCAAAGACAAATTTCCTACAATAAGGGAAATCTAGATAGTAATACACTGAAAAAATAGCACATCTTGAGAAATAAAACCCTGGAGAAAAAGACAGGTAAAAAATTATTCAAGTTTTATACTAAGTCTGAAATTTAGAAAAAGATAAAGCAGACAGAAAGTTGCTTTTAGTTACTGCAAATTGTTATTGCCAAAATTATAAAAGAAAACAAAGAAATATCAACAAAATGTTCCTGGATTCAGATATTTTGTTTCTGTAAAATAAGAAAATACTTGTATTACTTCAAACAATATGGATATAGAAAAATAAATCACACGCTGTATGACCTTTAGAATACTGACCTTCAAGATAGTTCTCTATGTATATTTTTGTTGATCAAAAACTGATAACTGATGCTAATCCTTGCACTCCGTTTGGTCATAAGAAGACAAGTTCTAAATTAAAAATAAAATGCTGCAACTGATCTAAAAAGGAAAAAAATCACTGAGAGTTGTATTAGTGTAGGGAATAATTGCAGTTTTCAAAAAAAAAAAGAAACTTAGGAACAACTCAGCATTGTTGAAACAGATGAACATGCTTGTTTCACCTGATTGTAGAAGTATGACCTTTTAACAGAAAGGTTGAGAAAAAAGACTCAGGTGAAATGCTGCTTTCTCTGACACATCAACCTCCCCACTGATACCAGTTTCCAATTATACTGTCAAGATGTCCGATAAGGGGTGGTGGCAGTCCGACTTTGGAGAGCAGAAGATGGATATTGATGGACTCAGAACAAGGCAGTGTTCACATTCCCTTGGAATGAAAGGAATTACATCCTATTGTAACACACATAATTAGATACCTTGCAAATTGAGTTATGCTTCAGGGAGGGTTCTTAGTATAAACATAGTTCCTCCCAAAAACTTATCACCTTTTTATATTTCACTGGTCTGAAAACATATTAAAACCATAATAATTTGGAAAGCTGTTGTCATTACTAGTTCTGCAAACAAGCTCATGAATAGCTTACCTAAACAATGGAGATATATAATAAATGTAGCTAGAAAATAATGAAAAAGTACATTAAATTAATTTAGTGCGAGAACACATAACCCAATAATTGGTGGCATCATGTATTTTAATATATATGTTTTCAATGAAAAATGAAATGCAAAGTTTTTCTTTTTGTAGGATACTTTGGCTTTCTTTGTTGAGTGATCTAAGGGTATATAATTAGTCCTTCTGGTATTAACCAATCTTTTTACTAGTTCTTTCACTTCTTTAATTTTAAATTTTGTCAGTAAGTTTTTTGATTGAGTTTTGGTTTTGATTCTTTAATGCATTTGATTTATTCTTCAAACATGCTGTATTTTACACCAGATTGCTGCCACCTGTGCTATTTAGATCCATGGTAAGATCATGCAAAATATCTTTGCATAGTTTCAATGTTTTTAGGTTTTGAAATCTGAAATGAGTCACTACTTGCAAAAGAAACTTACTTATGCTAAGGAAAAAAAGTATAATTATGAAATTAAGATATAATGTGCAAAACAGATTTTATGAAAGACTTCTTCATAGAGGTGTAATGGAACTAAGAAAAACTGAAACAAAAGGAATGGAATTGCATAAAATTCAATAGAAGCATACAGCTTTTGTTCTTGAATTTGCTTACTGAAAAATGTGAAAAAAACCACACATTAAAAATGCCTGTCAAAGTCTTTAATTGCTTTCAGGCAGAATAAACTAGTTTACATTTCAGTAATTCTAGTAATTTTGTTTCTAAATATATTTCAATCTTGGAAAGTTCAGAAATATTTTCAAAAATTCTCTCCTTATCACAGATAACAAAAATTCTTCCCTTCTCATAGATATAATAGTAAGATTTCTGTACTTATATGTTCCAATGCATTTTAAAACTAGTATAAGTACTGCTAGATAGCGAACACCTCATAAATATTCAAGCTTCATTTCATTTATGGAGAAGGAGATATAAGCAATTTTTACAAGAAAAAAATTCCCTAAATTTTATATCATATTTGTTTAATTATTTATATCTGTTTAATTAATTGTTTAATTTATATTAAATTTCTCAAAAGTTTGGTTTTGGGGTTTTGGTTTATTGTTTTGATTTGTTTCTTGTTTTCCTTTTCTTCCAGATTTGTAAAATCTTTTCGACGCTAGTAAGAATACCGTCAGCCTGGCTACTATGCGCATGCAGAGATGCCAAACAGGCAGTTGCTGAAAGATTTAGGTCTTGAGTGAGCCTAGGAAGAATCATCCATCTCAGGTAAGCTAAGTCTCTTCTGAGTACCCATTGTTTATAATATATTAATGTTTATAATATAATTAATTGTTGGAAACTGACTGCAACAGAGAAAACAAATGGGAGAGAAAAATCAAGAGAGAGGTATTATAATATCTTTAAACATTTCTTGACCATGAAATAATTGTGTTTTCTTCATTCCAATGCTGTTAATACTTAGACATCTATGGTGAAATTTCAGTGTACCAAGAGGAGAATCCCAACCACCAAAGCATTTTATCAGCTAGGAAGGGCAGGCTTTCTGGCACTAATCCCTGAGCAAGTCTCATGCCTGAGCCCTTTAGCAGCTTCCTCTCCTTGACAGGATACAGGTGGACAGGTTGTGTTTAAGTACTGACTAGCAGTGACCCAGGAGCTGCAGCTAAAAGACAAAAAATATAATGTAGTGTCTTACCTCATGCACCAGTTGTTTCCTCCCAGATTCAACACAGTCTGAGCTTTTTATTGATTTTGACACCTTAGGAGGAAGAACATTTTGTCTTTCCATTCGGTTTATCATCCAAGCTTGTCTGACAAATGTCAGAAAATTCCTTTATTCCTACAGTGCCATGAAGAAACACTTCATTCCTTAAAAAAACCCCAACAATGAAACAAAAACCCACACAACATTGGGGTTTTTTTCCCTCTAAAAATGAAGCTGCTATTTTCATCTGTCTATTTGGAACTTCTGGAGAAAAGGCATTCTGAACGTATGAGATTGTAAGAAATGCCATTCTTAGCAAAACAGCACGAAGTAGGATACCCACTGCTGTGCTATCCACATTCCTTTAAAATTGCTGCTGGGTTTGCCCAGTTCTCCTGGAAGTGTAGACTTTTATGAATACACATGGCAAAGAAACATTGGACTTTGTTTCTTGTTATTTTGTATCCTGCAGATTCTGACACACTTCCATCTGTGTTTCCATGTACAAACATTGGTCTGAGAAAACTTTTATTTCTTTTTGCTTTTTCTTTCCTAATCCAAGACAAGTAAATGCAAATTATTTTCAGTTGAAGACTTGTCAGTGTATCAAGTTTCTAAGATGCACTTCAAAGAGAGAGTTCTTTCAGATTCCAATTAGATTTTAGGAAAAAGGGGTTAATTTCCTAACCCTTCTCATAATGCTGCATGGTTAGGCAAGATGGTATTTCTCTTCCCTCAAGTTTTGTATCAATTTTTTTAAAGTATCTAGGGAAGACATTTTTTGTGTCTGATACTTTTCCATCTATCATGCTATTACACTAAGATTTAATTATAATGCTCCCTAGGCATATCTCCAATTGGTGTTCTATTTCACAGAAGATCTAGAAAGGTACAGATCGTAATTACTATTTTCAAATGCATCACTGTTATGTAGAGATCTGTAATTCCATTTTCAGTCACTAAACAGGGACCTAAAATTCGTTTATTTTCAAAATACTTCTGGAAAGAGGAGATTTGTTCATTATTTGACCCTAATTTAACTACAACAGAAAGGTTGATTACAAGGAAATGGATTGATTCATTTACAGATTGGTGTACTTTTCGTAACAGACCTTCATATTCTTATATCAAGCAAAGGATGAAAAAAAGAGGGAACACGAGTAGAAACGTATAGCAAATTGAATAAAAAGATTTAATTTTAACCATAGGTATTTTTAAAATGGGATTTTACATCCTATAATTAAAGATATTTATTCTTATGAGAAATTCTGAAAACTAAATCAGAATTCTTCCACTGACTTCAATGAAATCAATATTTATTATAAAATATCAAATTTGGGTTTTACAAACTTAGTTCTTTCTGATAAGCTCTGAAGTGGTTTTCTTTTTTTTTTGTTCTTTTTTTTTTTTTCCCTGAAGCAAGTAAAAAATATCAGCTGCATTATTAATTAAATAAGAAGATATTCAACATTAAAAATAGCAAATAATCTCTGAGGCTTTAAAAGAAACACTGCTATTGCTCTGTGCAGCCAAACAAATATGGTGCATATTGGGACTGCAAAGAGTGTTAACATCCTTTCTTTGTTTGTCTATATTTTTATCCCCTGATAGAGAACTGACCTCAGGTAATTCCCAGCAGAAAATTATAGAAATAATGCCTCAACAGGCTCTTGTGTTAACTTACTACTCATTTATCTCGCTGAAGGGTCACGTACAGATTCCTATGAGCTAGTTTGTATCTCCTGAACTGTCACACAAGAGATAGCAATTATTAGCAGAGATCACTTAGGGTCAATCCCAGTGCTTTTAAGATTTGTGTTTCCTATTTACTTACACCTGAATAGAATCATAGAAATATTTAGATTGGAAAAGACATTTAAGGCCATCGAGTCCAGCCATTAACCTAACTCTGTCAAGTCCACCACTTGTCCTTAGGTCCACATCTAAATGGCTCCAGGGATGATGATTCCACCAGTTTCCTGGACAGCCTCTTCCAGTGCTTGACAACCCTTTCCCCCAATTTTTATCTTTTTAATATCTAACCTAAACCTCCCCTGGTGCAGCTTGTGACCATTTCCTCTTGTCCTGTTTCTTATTATTTGGGACTGACTTTTCAGGTAGCTCTGGAGAGTGTCCCCTGAACCAGCTCCCTCCAATACTTCTCATATGACTTACTCTCTAGAAACTTCCCAGCTCTGTTGCCCTTCCCTAGACATGCTCCAGCTCCTCAATATCTTTCTTAAAAGTAAGGGGTCCAAAACTGGACGAAGAACTTGAGGTGTGACCTCACCAGTGTCAAGCACAGGAGGACAGTCCCTGGTCCTGCTGCCACACTATTGCTGAAAAATCCAGGATGCCATTGGCTTTCTTGGCCACCTGGGCACACTGCTGAATTATGTTCATCCTGCTGCTGATCAGCAACCCCAGGTTCTTTTCCACCAGGTAACTTTCCAGCCAGTGTCACCTGGCCTGTAGTGTTGCAGGCAGTTGTTGTGGCAGCACTTGATCTCGTTGACCCTCACACAGTTTTCCTCAGACCATCAGTCCCAGATCCCTCTGCAGAGCCCTCAGCAGAGCCTTCCTACCTTCCAGCAGATCAATACTCCCACCCAGCTGGATGTCCTCTGCAAACCGAGGGTGTA
>WBND01000221.1:638896-708200 GCA_013398595.1 Tychaedon coryphoeus | reverse complement strand
AAAAAAAAAAAAAAAAAAAAAAAAAAAGAAGAGGAAAAACAAAACAAAAAGAAAAAAAACAAAAGAACAAAAAGAAAACTTGATACCCTTTTACCTTGCTCCCTCTAATTTTACACTAAGCCTACAGAGGTAACACTAGCTGAAGGAGTTGACTGATGTTATTGTTAAGCTACTCTGTCATCTTTGAGAAGCCATGGAGAGCAGGAGCCTCACCTAAATCCCTGGAGGGGTTATGGAACAGCTCATTATGGATGTTTGTTCTACTCACATTGGCAAAAAAAGAACGTTCTCAGAGTAGTCAGCACGGATTCCTAAGTGAGAAATTGCACGACTAATTTGGAACCCTTCTTTGCTGACATGACTGTCTGGGTAGATGAGAGGAGAGCACTGGATGTTGTCTTCAGCAAGGCTTTTGATACTTTATCTCATAGGATCCTCACGTGTAAGATCAGGTATGGGTTAGATGAGTGGACAGTGAGGTGGATTGAGAACTGGACGAATGGCAGAGGTCAGACAGCTGCAGTTATCAATGCAGTCTAATTAGAGGCCCATAGCCAGTGGTGTTCCCCAGAGTCAGTACAAGACCCTTTCCTGCTTGTCAAGTTTGCTGAAGGTTGAAAACTTGGAGCAGTGGCTGATACACCTGAAGGCTATGCTGCCACTCAGCCAGACCTGGACAGGATGGAGAGTTAGGTGGAGAAGAACCTGAGGAAATTCAATGGAGGCAAGAGTAGGGTCGTGCACCCATAGAGGAATTACCCCATGCACAAGTACAGACAAGGGCCTGACCTGCTGGAAAGCAGTTGTTGTTGCATTAGGAAAAGTGTGGCCATCAGAGCAAGGAAGGTGATCCTGCCCCTGTACTCTGCCATGGGGACACCACATCTGGAGTGCTGGGTCCAGTTCCAGGTTCCCCAAAGCAAGACAAGAAACTACTGGAGAGGGTCCAGCAAAGGGCTATCAGGATGATTAGGGAGCTGGATCATCTCTGTTATGAAGAAAGGCTGAGGGAGCTGGAACTGTTTTCCCTGGAGAAGTGATGACTGAGAGGGGAAATTATAAATCCGTGCCAATATCTTTGCGGTGGTCATCAAGAGGATGGAATCAGACTCTTTTCAGTGGTGCCTAATGACAAGACAAGGGCCAACAGGTACAAATTTAAAAACAGGAATTTCCATCTGGATATAAGGAAAAACTTATTTCCTTAGAGGTTAGCAAAGCGCTGGAGCAGCCTGCCCAGAGATGTGGAGACTCCTTCTCTGGAGATATTCAAAACCTGCTTGGAAAATGATCCTGTGCAATCTGCTCTAGTTGAACCTTCTCTAGTAGGGGAGATTGGACTAAATAATCTCCAGAGGTCCTTTTTAACCCCAACCATTGTTCATTCCCTGGAGAGAATGTACCAGAGATAAATCTGGCCTGTTTACATGCAAAACCTTAGGATCTGGATATATCTACAAAAATTTATTAGATTAAATAGAAACTAATAATTCAGAAAAAATTCTGTTATATTTTCATCTGAGTTGTGAAAATGGCTGCTGTTCATCCTAATTGTTAATAATGATGTTATTAAAACAAGTGTCAACACATGTAGTTTGGATAATGAGCCTACAACAGAATTTACTCAATTGTATCTAACAATAGACATTACATGCTTGTTCATACTGAAAAAGAAGCTTGATTAATAGCAGAATCAAGACAGTCTGCTTACATTAGAGTTATTTTTTAAATTTACTGTTGCTTCTTTTATTCTAATAAAGGGTATGATCCATGCACTTTTTTTGAAACTCTCTCATGCTCAAGCTTTCCAGGTACATTTACTGTTTTGTATACATGGTCTTCTGTTCTTCTGTGTACACATTACCCGGGAAAAAAAAAGTCAAATTCTTTATGTAGGGAGCTCAAAATTCTCTGTTAAGCATCAAAGAGAGAAAAATAAATAGGTGTGGGACATCTGAAATAATTGCTATTACTAACTGTTGTAAGTACAGGGCATACTTAATACCACCATTCACTTTGGCACAAAATGTTCCTTTTCATGGAAAAGTGCAGATAAAAAGTTCATGAGGGGCTCCTCAGGTGTCTCTTGACATTTCATGGAGTAGGGGGCAAGTTTTGCCATGTAACAATTATCTAGTATCAGGACATTTCAGTTTTGCAGAAGATCTTTGTGGCCTCCCTCAGGTGCATTCCTCATCTGCATGCAAATTGCAGACCATAGCTACGATTAATTTTACTGTATGGATACTGATTCAGTAGCACAGCTTTGATCTATTTATAACAGTTTGCTTAGCCAGTGGCCATGGCAAGTTGTTAAGTCACAAAAATGTAATTAGTCTCTGTTATGCTACATAGTATAAATATTCAGACACTCATGCTATTATTATTTAGTCTAAACCCAAGCTAATTTTATTCCAGAATGATCATGGACACAGCTGCAAAAAGCACAGAGACTAAAACTTCAAGCATATACCCTAAAGCAATAACACTTAGTCCCTGAGGTTATTAGAAACTCTTTATGCAGATGTAAAACAAAGGTGAAAATACATCAGTTGAGATTAGCTTTCTCACATTAACTAACAGCTATTATGCATGGCACTGTGAGATTCATTCTCCATTGTGCTACTGTACATAAAATAAAGACTGATTGAGTGATTGACAGATAACAAGTTGAAGCTAAAGTAGACCAAAGTTTTCCCAGGAGAAGTTTGAAAGTGTTTAATGCCTTATTTTCCTGTCAAGAAATTCTAAAAGAGAAAATGAGAACTTTTGTAAGGAAAGAAAAAAAAATAAACCAAAATCTGAATTCACGAAGTATTATAGTCTTTAATGGAAAAATATTATAATTTACCAAATGTTCTAATTCATCCATTCTAAACAGATATTCTCACAGAATGAGATATATAAAAAATGGGTGGAAGTCTGCAAGATAATTACTTGAGTCCTGTAGCTTAAACCTTACAAACTTAGACAATTTCTAAGAATGGACTGTGCAGGAATTTGGGAGAAGAATTGAAACTAAAGTCATAAAATTAACTCAGAGCAACTAAGTAAAGCAATTCCCCTTTTCTGTGAGAAATAATTTGTATCTTGCTAATTTCAGCATTTTATACATGAGTGGAAAGCATAAAATCTTTCTTCCTACTCATAAGTGCAACTCAAGCAGTTTGCTGGAAAAAAAATTAGGGGAAAGAGAGGAATTTTCAGACCCCTAAATTCAGGAATATTTTGAACATATTTTACTTTTCCTTAAACAAAGTAAACTCAACATTTTTTTCCAAGGCAAAAAGGTGTAATACTTGAAATAGAATTAGGGACATAACTGCGTATCTTTTGTAAGTCACAAGAAACAGAAGTGTAACTGTAAGGATCAAAGCAGATGAATTTTTCATAAAAAATGAAAAAAAAATTCCAATAAATTTTATTTCCAATAAAATTTAAGTACAGTAGAATTAAAATATCAAGATAAGAAAGTGTTCAGGAGTCAAGATAAATTAGAGAGATGAAATCAGGTAGAAACCAGATCTGATGATTATGATTGATTATGATTATGATTGATTATCTGATGTGTAAATACTTATTACTTCTGATGAGTGCATTTAAAATTCTTCAGGGCAGAATATTTATTACTCTGATGTTACTCTGTTAATTTTCTGTTGATTTCAAGTTCATCAGTGTTTGAATATACCTTTTCTGCTGGATTTATTCTTCTGATATACTAGACCATTCTGGGTCAAAGTGCTAAATGCAGTGCTGTGGTTTGTAAATAGTGGTAGAATTCTTTTTTAGTGCATGTATCTACAGTTTTCTGTCCATAAACTGAGACACAAAAAAACCCAAAAAAAACCCAAAAAAAAAAGCAAAACCAAAAACTGCAATCCTTCTAAACAGCTTAAACAGCTGTTTTTTTCTTTGGACTTGATGGTTCTGATAAGTTACTAGACATGTAACTTAGGGAAATATATTTATTCTCCCTAAAGTCTTGTTTGGGTTTGAAAATTCACATAATCATGTGTTCACAAATGTCCTCCTTTGCTGCAGTCTGTCCTTCAGATAGAATGGCAACAGGCACCTCGAGGTATGGGACAAGCCAAGAGACCAGAGATGACAGATGAGTCTGAGTAGCTGAGGTGACAGGATACATTAGTGTTTCTCAGTTGTGACTATGAGTCAGCAGAAAACCTTAAACTACTATACAGACATTTATAAAACATCATCACAGTTACTGTTGGTAAGCCTGGAGGCTCACAGTATCCAGACTTCAGATGAATGCCCAAGGCAAATAGAATTTAGGATAAGAAAACTTTGTAAAGTAAATGAATAAATAAAAAATTGTGTGCTAATGCTGAGTTCTAAAGTCTCATTTACTAGCATAAATTATATAATAGTATCTAATACATTTTTAAATTTAGTTTTTCTGAGAGTATTCTGTTGAAAATTACAGCTGGATCTTTAGATTTTTCTTTTAGACTCTGATTGACAGGATAATTAATTCAAAAACTCTGAACACAAGCATAGAATTATGTCAAAAGCCATCACTGAAACTACTGCTCTTTCATTATATTTTTTATTCTTTAAATGTATGTATGGTAGTAAATGAAAGAGTATAAATTACAACTCTGTCCCCAGACAATACCATCTGCTGCCTTCCTGTGGTTCTTTCCCCATCTAGCACTTCTGTGACCATCAGCAATGAAGCACACAACACGGCCAGTAGTCACTCTTGCCTGTGAACAGCTGAGGTGGGAAAAGGATAGTTTCTAGACAGAGGACATATCTCCACAGGGACAGGGGGATGCATTTTATTCCTGATCCCGTCATTAACTCAGTTTCATTTGCAACACATTTATTCCTTAGTTTCTTTGTTGATAAAACCAGAGATGCTACAATATTCTGCAGGAAAAAAATATGTTTAATATGGAAATCATTTTGAACATAATAATACTTCTTTTTACAAGAACAGAATCTTTAATCAGACCTCAATTTCATATGGTTTCAAACAGAAATTAAAAATAAAAACTGTTTTATATCCAATGACATTAAAAAGAAAGGAAAGTAAAATCAAGTTAGGACATTGAGTTTGGCTCCATACTTTATAGTACAATGCTAGTTATTTGCCAGTGAGGTTCAACAATTTTTTTCAGGAATTATTTTCATTATATACAGATTTCTATTAAATGTTTTGTATCAGTGTTTTATGCCTCGTGTCTACTCAGCACAGGCATTTGTATTTCCCAGGGGCAAATTCCTGATTAGCAGAAAATGTGGAACTGAGAAAAATGCCAATTCTGGTTCATTAATTGCAGTACAGATGGATAGCTGCTTTCATGAAAAGCTACAATATTTTCACTTTACATATTCTGAAAGTTCATATTATCCTAGAGAAGTACCTGTGCGTTTTTGCAGTCAGAAAGGACAAGATAATGAATAATTTTCAGACATTTGATAAGGTATAAATAGAAATGTATTTGTGGAATAGAAAACTTCAAATATGACTCATTACCTGGAAAGAAACATCATTGTTTTTACTGCATTTTGTAGAGAAATAGACTTAAATGGCTTGTGAAAGTCTTCTCTGTTTCCCTCTCCCATTGACTGTTAAAACCAATTTTTTTCACAAATTAATTGATATATATTTATATAAATCTATTTATATGCACAAAGGATTTCTTGTAGTAACATTTCTTCCACACCGAAACATCCAGTGGACCTTTTCAAAAATCGTCAATTTTTCAAAAAGGAAAGCCAAAAATATGCAAAATACATTCAGGTAAAATGGCAAATAACAAAAAGTGAAATTGCCCAAAAAGTAAAACCAATCTCTTTTAATCTTCAAGAAAAGAGGCAGTTTCATTGTTATGGTACTGCAAGCGTTCCTAAAGGCTAATTTGGCAAGACTCAAATGTTCAGTCTGTTGAGGCAGTTACGAATCTTTTATGTGTCCCTGCATTTTATAAGCAAAAACAGGTCCAGTTTATGTGATTTTTCACATGTTCATCACATCAACAATGTAGGATCTAATATGGTCCAGGTTCATCTCTCTCATAGGTCACTTGTTCTAGTTTTGCTTGCAGGCGCCAAGAAGAGGGTGGAGCCTAGAGCCACTTGGGCATGTCTGTGTCTTTATTCTATACCACACGAATCATCCCTGGGGAGAGTGGCTTCAGAGGGGAGAGAAGGGAGCACACACACTAGGAGTGGCCACTTTTTGATCTTTTCTTCTTTGGGGAAGTTGCTGGAGGCCAGCACTGTGAACTCTGTTCTCTCTCACCAGAGGGGAATGGGTGGATGTGGAGCAGTTTGTTTGGAGGTTAATCTCCAGCTGATTTTTAATAACCACATTCCTTTAAATGGGTTGACACTTCCATAGCGAAACTTCTCTCTTCTGTTTTTAGCATTCATTTGGATGAGACAAATTGCATCCTGTAAATTCTTGTTTTAGTCCTGTGCCCATAAAGGACACTGTTAGGTCATGTAGATGTCTGTTCCAGGGTTAGGTAAGATGAATAAGAGCATTACTGATGAGGCAATGCAGTAATCAGTGCCTAAGTACTTTTTTTCGTGTGTCAGCACTGCCCAGCTGATCGAGACACAAAAATTGTCTTGCCTGAAGCACCTCTTTGCATTTGCTCAATATGATCCCATTAGTTTAATAGTTCTGGACATTTCTGGTTAGGGTAAAGTGAGAGTTTAACTACACAGGAAACAACTGAAAGTTGTTCTTTCTGCAACTGCTGCAATATTTGTGTATCTTTCTACCATTTTTTTTGCTGAAATTAAAAGGAGAAAAGAAGTAACTATGAGAGGCTAATGACAGATTATTGTTTCTAGCTTTTCTGTATCATGATGCAGTGATAGAGAAGAATATTAAGAGTGTAGAAAACTAGTACAGTAATAAAAGGTACCACATTTTTTTCCAGCTTAGGTCTTTGCAAATTTTAGGAAGGTATGAATAATAACTTGGATTTTTAATTTTTTTGCTTCTTTTCAGAGCTTTCCCCTAAGGTGGGTGTGATGAATATAAGCAATTTGTTTTCTCCACCTGACTAGAATAGCAGTTTAATTTTTAGTTTTGTTTGACAAGCTCACTCATCCATTCAATCCATGAGATACAAGGCATTGTTACTGTAAAGTCTCAGAAAGAAGAAACACAAAATGCAAGCAATGCAGTTAGTACAGCTGATTGCTACTGTCTTTAGATCTTTTAGAGTACACTCAGTAAGAGGGACCAGCAAATCATGACAGAGTTTCTTATTGGCTTATGGTCTGGCAAGGTTCTTACAGCTTCAGAAACATGTACGACTGATTGAGTAATTTAAATTATTTCATTTCTATAAATAAATAAAATAACAGAGAAAATAATGGAGGTTTTTTCATGGATATTAATTCTGAACTGATATTGGAAACTGAGATATCTGGAAAAGGAGAACATAGGAGAGCAATGGAGAACAATTCATAACAGAGATTACATGAATAAGTTGCCATTTTTCTGTCTGCTTATATGCTCTTTTGAGGAATACAAAAACTGAATTACTCATTATCTGCAATAGAAGCCACTCTTTTTAAGTTAGTATAATAAATTACTTGTTTGAGTTTTGGTTTTTTGGAAGAGATGTGAGGAATGGCTATAATACTCAACATATTTTGTGTTGTAGGTTAAAAGTAATATTCCAATGATAAGGAATTTATATATGTTGATGACGACTGGGTTTTTCCTTTGAAAATAAAAAAATACTGAAATCCTCGTCTCTTGAAAAGCTGTAATGCAGTTTGAAGAAGATATGTCTTAGTTAAATGCACATAATTGTGCCTGGAGTGCATAGTAGGTCACATTAGATGATCCAGCATAGTTTTTTGGCATAAATACCTGTGAAATTATGGATTAATAATATACATATTATATACTAGAAAAATCCACAGAGTATATGAAATTAAATCACCAATGTAAGGCTAATGAAATTATAAAAGGAGAGACAGTTACTTGTCTGCTATTACTGAAGACATCTCCTTAACTACACGTCAACTGCATTAGCTGAAAGATCAACCAGTATGATTTGTTCAAAGAAAAATACAAGGCAAATCTTACTGTTCATGGACTTTTCTTCTACTCAAGACTTCTTCCTCAAGACTTTTCTTTAAAAATATGATCTGAAGAGATTTCTTCATTCTAATTAATGTCTGTAGTCATTCATCCAGAAGTTCATCATGTGGAGCAGGAAGGGTAATACTACAATTCCAAGTTTGGGATGCTGATTTGGTGTAAGATACCTTGGTCCATACTTTTCCAGACCTTTCTACTCTGATGGGATGGCTTTTGTGGGGATGAAGCAGACATTCACTTCATCACAATATTTTCGATATATTTAAAATTCTAGTTCTCACTAGATATGCAAAAGTGAGCAAAAATCTCTGAGGAATATCATCAAGCTATCTTTATGGTACAAGATAGTTAAACAGCTATGAAAGTCTTGTAGAAAATCAAGAAGCCTTATTACAAATGTCTTAGCAACAGTGAGAGAAAGGTGAAGTAGTAGAAGAAGAATGGCAAAAGCAGTGAGGAAAGTTGGAGAAAATTAATTTCCTTGTATATGATAATAAAAAGAGGAAAGACTTGAAAAGAGAGGAAAGAAATGTTAAAAATGATGAGGTAGAAAGCATAAACATAAGGAGAAATGATGCCTGACTTTGATACTACAAAAACTGTAACATTTATTGCACAGCTTTGTCCTTTTATAATTTAGTTGTATTTTGCAGTGATATGCAACAATAAGGTGGTTTTCTGTGTACCTGAGAATAGGATATTATTTGAACTGCCTGTTTATTTTCCAGTAATTGTTCACAATAAATGTATTCTATGGTTAGTAAACTGATCTTATAATAAACTTTGATGATTTATAACCAGGCAATCATCAGCTAAGAAGCAGACTCCTAAAGATTTCATAGACTTTCACTGCCGTTCATGTTTCAGTCTTTTCTTTTTCTTCCATCCCTTGCTCTCATTCCCCTATCCCCACCTCCAGTCCTTTTTTAGGGGATAAATTTTGCTGCTGAAGTTTATGTGCAAAAAAAAATACTCATACACAAGAGATCAAGGCCATCTGTTCATTTCCAGTAGTGACATGGTACAAGCATTTTGATTTAGTTCCACCACTGGACTCTAAAATAAAGACCAGAATATGCTCTCAATGCATGCAGTCATTTCTTGTAAACATGTTTCTTAGTATTCTATTTATTACTGTCTGGTTTTCCTTGGTGGGATATTCTAGACCCTAGGTATAAGCTACTCTTCATCCTATTTGAATTTGGAATTCAGTTTTCACATATGTTGAGGGGCTTCTTTTTCCCTGAGGCAGAGAATTTAAGTTCTCCTTGAATCCGATTATATTGATCATTGAACACCCAAATGCCTTTTGTTCCACATTCATTATGCCAACATGGGGAACATTATTAATTGTTTCATAGCTCTTTGCAGTTCTCTCAGAGTCAGTATGAATTAGAGTCAGAAGGAGTAAAAATTATTATTTCTGATGAGCATTAGGAATTCTGAATTCAGTATAAAACAGGACATATCATTGATAAGCAGGTAGATGAGAAGAATAGAGCATGGAAATACAGTATGATAAATCATAAGCGTGATTTACCACTTAAATTAAACTTTACAGTAATGGAGAATACAAAGTATTATGACTTTCTGTTCAATTTCCAGCCAGACTTAAACCACAACACTGAGAAAATGCAAACAAACAAGAAAACACAATCTAAAAGAAGATGCTGAAAACCTGAAAAACTGACAAAAAATTACAGTTTGGTCTAAAAACTCCTGAATTAATTTCATTTTTATTTTTAAAGAGGTACCAGCTGTCTCTGAGAAAAGCTAGCCAAAATTCATGAGTTTAACAAAATGTATTTATAAGTAAAATTTTCATAATATTTTATTTGCAGATTGTTCAATATACAGTTTTAGTAACCTTGTTACAAACTATCAATCCTAAATATTGTCAGCTTTCAGACATGTCGTATGAGCAACAGGATTTCTTTTACAGTTTCAGGAAATTTTTCTCCATTTTAAAATGTAATTCAGTTGTTGCTGCAAGACTAGCTTCACACAGTGATCATGAATTGTGAAGACGGGTTGGGAGATTTTGTCGTTAAAAGATTCACACTCTAGGGGACCTTGTTTGATCAGAGAGATTGGACTGAAAGACCTCCAGCTGACCCTTCCAACCTCACTCATTTTCTGCTTCTCCTAAACTAGTCAGAATATGCTTCTATCTTTTGGAATCCACATTAATATTTCCACTTTTTCTTACTGTTCCTAGCTCCTTACTGCATGTGTAAGAAGAAATTTAAGAATGTCAAAAAGGCTTTAAATGTATGTAAGGGAAGGGAGTTGCTGATCCTAGATAGAAAAATAGGCAGGAATGAACTGCTATTGCAGAGGAAGGGAAGTGCTGATCTGAATGATCATGAAAATACTGATCTGATGCACCATAGCATGTGGCCACCATAGCAGGGGAGAAATGATGACTGAAGGCAAGATAAGTTTTGGTGTGGCATTTCCTAATACAAAAGTATTTGATATTGCACAGATATGGATTAATTGAAATGTTAATTTCTGATTCGTTTTGAAGACCTGACTCCCCAGAGGAACATTCTCAGGAAGAAGACACAGCAGAACACAGCAGCTATTTCCAGACTGAGAAAGAAACTCAGGAAAGTAACAATCAGACTGTAAAAATGAAAAAATAAAGAACAGAATAACAGGAACCAATCATTTTGTGGGATAAAAGGCAGCTTAAATGACTGATCTGAAACTTTCCATCAAGAGGATCATCACTGCAGGTGTCAGTGTCTGATAATCAACTGCTGTGGAGGACATCATCCAAGACACCTTCACATTTCAGAAGATGCTGCTGGTTCACCTGTATCATGGATGTGAACTCTAAAGTCCAAGAGAGGAGACTTATTAACTTAAACTTATTGGGAGAACCCAGGGATTAGGCACTGAGGGTACATGTCGGGTACATAACACTATTCTGCTAATAATTTAATGATAACATGATGTTGAATTTGTAGCATTTATATAATACTATTGACATAATTTGATTATTTATTTTATAAGATTACTATGATTATATTTTCTGCAATCGTGCATTTAAATATCTTAGTGCTATGGTTGCCAGTTATTATGGGCCATTTTGTTCCAAAGTTGGATGTTTTTTAAACAGTAATTTTTTTTTAAAAGTAATTTTACTTACTGTTGCTATGCTTGGGCTGGAATTTACATACAGTTACAGTCAACAAATGTTATTAAATATCATACATACTTCCTCACATCATTAATTTCTTTCCTTTCTGGATAAAACCTCTGCATGCTGCTGAAAACTATCGTGCCAACAGCTTGCCCAATAAATTCTACTTCTTCTCCTCAAGATTTTTCAAACTGTCTTGCTTGTTGCCTTCTGACCTTCTCCTGTATCTTTCCATTAGTGCTCAAATGCTTTCTAATAAAAGCTTCATTTCTGGACTCTACATCTAATCTTGCTTCTTCTTTTGCAACATATTAATCCTTTTATTTTGCAGACACCACCTCAGTTCTGTGACACTACTACAATTTCTTACTAGATTATATCCATGTATATTTGCCTGTCCTTTTCAGTTCTAATCATAAATTCCTGAACAGCTCTCCTGAAATTAGATACCAGAATCCTGCAGGGTTTTTTAAATAAATCTCAATTTATCCTGTGTTATGTGTTTTTCTTGAAACTGAACCTTCTATGCCCCTTCTAATCTCTGTTTAGTCATCTACTGTAAAAATGCCTTTTATCATGATTGAATTTGAATAAGATCATTTGCACCCTCATTTGCACCTTTCTCCAACTTCTCTTACAGCCTGGACACAAATACAGACTTTACTCATTGTTCAAGAGGAGCAAACTTTTTGCTGCTGCCTCTAGTTCTGACACAGATTCCATGATGCATGAATATCTGCTGAGACCTGACCAGAGGATGCTCAGTCATGAGATGGAGTCCTTGGGGAACAGCACTGTAAAATTCTGCTTTCCAATTGAATATGTATGCATTGCAAACTTCTTAAAAGATGTGTAATTTGGCTTAATTGTGGGGGTTTTTACAAACTTGGCAAAAATCCACAGTTCTTGGCAAATTTCTTCTCTACAATTTACAGCATAGGGCTAAAGGTCTTTAAAGAAGTTTCTAAACATCTTTAACATGGATAAAAACTCAGATATACTCCTTCATCCTGTTTCAGAGAGATGTTCAGCTCTGCGTGCTTGATTTTTTTTTACTTTTCTTATTTTTTTTTAACCAGGCATATGCATTCAGAAGCTGAAGGTTCAGATGATTTTAGTTTAGCTAATTTTGGCTAAGTTATCAGACAGGTAGAAAAAAGGTGTTATCCTTGAAAACATAGGGAAACTTATAGTAAATAATGCTATCACCACTTATTGCTATAATTAGTACCATATTTAATTACTTTAACTGTTTTTAAACTAATCAGGTAGTTCAATAAAATCACACTTAAATAAGGTGCACAACATCTTTCTTACCTCTTGTAAAATTTAATGTAGTAGTATACTGGTTTTGATTGATCTGAATTTCTAAAGGCAACATTTCCATATAATATAGTTTGGCTGTAAAAGCTAGTGAAGACAGGATTTTTAATCAGTAGGAGTTTCTCTGCAGAGACTCTTCAATTCTTTGTTTCACATCAGAATGATTTGTCTTCACATTGCAAACACAATGAATTGCTTTCCCAGCAAACAGTAGTACCATGTTTTAGCAAGATGACATGTTTGAGAGACAGAAATTACTTTAGGAATTGGTCTCAGTGCCCTGGTAACTAATGTTCATTAAGAGATCCCAAGACATTTTTATAAGGATAAGGATGAACATGTTTTGTTGGCAAATATCTAGTCTGGGTAAGTTGATTATCTGTGAAACACCTCTGTATTTCTCTCTGGAGGGGTGATCAATCACTTCCTTTGTTAACAGTCTTTTTTTCTTGGGAAGTGGTTGTTTGTGGTTTCTGTGAGTTTTTTTCAGAAGTTTTGTTGTAGAAGATAACTACTATGCTGCACTCCCGTTCCACTTCACACAATGAAAACATCTATTGAAAGAAAAAAAATTAAGAGCAAAGAGTTTAAATGGAAGTTACTTGCATGAAAACTATTGGAATACAGATAAACTTATGTGGTGTATACCTACATAAAGATAAGAAGATTTATTAGAACAAGATCAATAGATCATTTGTGGGATGATATTTTAAGATAGCTTCTTGGTGTTCCTCAATCAGTTTACAAAAGTCTTTTGCAGGTATGATTTAACTGATGTTGGCTAATGCTGTGGACAGTTGCTGATTCTTCAATATTCCATAAAATACACTTGGGCATAAATATTTTTCATGTTATTTTTAGGAAAAAACTTTGAGAACAAAACAAAACATGATGACTTTAGATTAAAGAATTATATCACCAAACCTAAGATATGCACATTGATGCTAGCTTAAATATTTCCTCATTATTTTGTTATCAGAGTCTAAATTATCAAAGAACTTCTAGAACTTAAACAGAGGACTGAAGGAAAGGGGAGTCATCAGGATCTAGTTATATCTACATATAGGTATTTACACAAGTACAAAAATCAAGGAAATATGATGACAGATGTACAAGTAGATTTCATATGCAAAAACCCCTCAATTAATACACATTTATAGTTTAGAAATTATTACAGACTCATTTAGATGTGACTCATGTTGGAACAGTCTCATACTCTGACAAAGTATCAAATAAATTTAACTGAAATAGCATACATTTGACAGAACTGACTTTTCTATCCGTTTTATAACTTTTTAAAAAAAACTTTTTAAATGCAAAGATGTCTTAAAAGTGCTTGTATTTTAAAATAATTCATATGCCTTTTGGTGCATGCTGATTGCTATGGTTATTATCTGAATTATTGGCCGATACTTTCACGTGTCTGTTGTATGCATACTCACTAATGGAAATCGGTATTTCATCCCTTGAAATCTATCAAGAATGTAAAGTTTAATGTTGTTTCCAAGCAATTACCTGAGAATCCCGTAGTAGATAACACCTATAAAATATAATCATGACATAGAGAAGTAAGCCCCTGAAAACTAAAAATTTCTATGATTTATTGCTAAGCAGGACCACGGCTGGTTTAATGTGAAGGAAGTATGCATTGAAAATTTATCAAGACCCAGCCAAGCATCTGAGTTGCAAATGTAAATAGAAGCATGAGCTGAAAACTGTTAACAGCAGAATAGATGTACTTGCAAATAAAGAACATATTTTATCAGAAGTGGAAATTTAATTTTAAAGCATCTTAATTTTGGTGAAGGGGAAGGAATAGGGGAGAATAATTTTGCTCACAATTTAGTTACTATACTCATTTCCTACATTTTCCCAAATATATTTTCATGCTTTTTGAATTAGCACACTGTAGCTTCCACCTGATGTACACACCTAATGAGTGAAGAGTTTTCATTAATTTTCTGAGGTACTGTTAATAGTTTTAGTGAATAGGGGCTATCAAAACACCTGCCAAAAAAAAGATGAAAGTAAGGAAATTTTTTCTGTGTTGCCACATAGAAGGTGTTCTTCTTAGTTCTTCCTTTTTTACGATTTGTTCTGTCTCATCTAGGACAGAAGAAAAAGTATTTGTGAGCAGGAAAGAATTTTAGGTTTATACTTTGTTACCTATTGCATCTCTTTGTGTTCATTTTCTAGAAAAACTGTACTATTAAAAGAGGGGGAGCAGTCACTGCCAAACAATTTTCTAGTTACAGACAATGATTATGTGAAATATCATGGAATGGTTGTCAATCTCCATTTTATTTGTGTGACCAATCAATCAAAGAAGGCTTGGAGAAGATAGGTGCAGTAGGTTAAGATTTGTTGGCTGTCAGATTTCCACCAATCCACTCCATCAGTCTCCCTCCCCAAAATGACTGGAGGAAAAAAATGTGAAGGAAGTGCTTGTGGGTTGAGATAAAGATGAGGAGATCACTCTGCAATTACCATGACTGGCAAAGAAGACGCAAGGTGGAGAATGAGCAATTAATTTTTTTCTGGCAAAAATAGAGTAAGATGACGAGAAAAAGGGACAAAACTAAGAATGGCTTCCCTTCCCTATTCCATCCCAGGCTCAATTTCACATTGTTGAACTCCTTTTCTCCTGATTCTTCTATCTCCTCCCTCTCAGTGGCATGTGGGAAATGGGGAATGGGGATTGCATTCAGCTTGTAATACTTTGCTCCTGCCACTCCGCCTTCCTGGCTTTTCTTCCCCTGCTCTAGCATGGGGCTCTTTGTGAGGGTTACAGTCTTTCACGAACTGCTCTTTCCCATGGGCAGCAGTTTGTTGTAATGCTGGACAAATTTTAGGCTACAGTGGACATGTCTGTAAAAATCCAGGCCTTGTGTGCACCAGCCAAAAACTGTATTTAGTTGCCATGTTTTGCTGCCTATTATTTTTCTGCATATTTTACTGTTCGTTCACACACTTCTTTCACATGCTAGCTGTTTTTGTGTATTTCTTAGTTTAGACCAGTGTTTATAACAGGTGCACAGTATGAGAAAATTTTAGGAGTTTTTCAATAACTTGTTGATACCCCCCAAGGCAGCTGGAACATAAACTATGCTAAACTGAGAGAGAAGAAGTTAAAAACACAGAATACCGAGATTAGCAGACCCAAGATAATGGGGAGCAGCGAAGATCCAGAAGACCACCAGTTACTGACTTTGGGGGGTTTGGACAGGGTGGATCAATACCTTAGAATTACCAATTACAAAATGTGTGACCACGTGGGTAGTAGTTTGAGAATGTATAATTAGGGTGAATTGTAAACAATTAATCAGCTTCTGCAAAATCATATTGATTTGCTGCCCAGAAGTCCCGTTTTTTTCCCGCAGCAGTTCTTCAAGGCCCTCTCCATGGAGTGCAGACCACCAGAAATGCATGGCTGCAGCAGAGATGTGCCATGGGCTGCAACTCCTGTCAGCACCTGCTGCTGCCTTGTGTCCTGCAGCTTCCTCCAGTGTATCTCCCTCCACTTGCTGTGTCCTGGGACCCTCCACGAGTGGATCTCTGCTCCCCTATGGACCTACAGGAGCACAGCAGAGGAAGCACATCGTAAAGGAGACCTGAGAGGAATCTTTTCATTGAGTAATTGACTGTATCTGTTGATTGTGTCAAGCAGATGTGTAAATGTCTTTCCCTACAATAGGTAATACAGAGTATTATCTTCCCCAGCCAGTCAGTCCTGCATGGGAATGCATGCGTGAATACATGACTCTCAAAAAATTAAGGAAATAACAAAATCAAGTCTGAAGAGAGCAAAGGGCTTGAGCTGGCTTTAACTGACATATTCTTTCTGGACACTCACAACACCCAGCATCATAATGGTGAGCTTACAGAGACCTGTAATAGGAATCACATCTGTATTACTATCCAACTGTATGTTGTAATTGTTAGATTTTGTTTGTCTTGTGATTTCATTATATTGCTGTATTGTTCTGCAAAGTCAAAGTCCCATGTAACATAAAATATTCACTAGAAAGTAAATTCGGTATTAAAAATTAAAACTTCCTTGTCTGGAATGTTTAAAAGAATCTAGACACTGGTTCTGTCTAGAATGAGAGTCAATCTTGGGAAAAAAACCACAGAGGTAAAAAGCTATCTCTAACAATGGCAATAGGAAAGAAAAAAAAAAAAACGACAAAAAACCTAAACTCAATTACCCAGTTATATATTTGGAATGAATCAAAGTTGGGAAAAGGGAGGAAAAAAAGAGGATTTATAACCCTGTGACTACTCTGGCTTGTCCATTGTTATAAAAGCATTACTGTTAAAGTTTGAATTTTAAATTGAGTTAAGGAAAGTGAATAATTCCATTTTATGTACAATTTGATAAGCCTACAGAGTGTTATTAGTATGATGATTCATGTCTTCAGATCATTAGACTGCATTGTGCATGCCTGCACATGACATTTTCAGTTTTCAGATCAGTAAGAAGAGAATATTTACTGATTTGATATATTTTAGTTTATTTCTTACAACTAACAGTGGTAGATTTTATAAAATATTAGAATTTTTTATTTAAATACATGTGTTTCTCTGAAACTGTTGATGTTACTATTAATGATATTTAACATTTTGCTTTCCACTGTGTTTTCTGTTACTCAGACTTGCAGATTGGACTGAGCAGCCCATATTTGAAAATGAAAGATGCTTGAATCCCTTTTTTGAAAGAACATACTGTTAATCATTTGGTGTTTAGCTTTGTTAAGATGTGTCATACTGGATTATAAACAAGTACCAAAAAATGAATAGTGAAGTCTCCACTCCGCCAAACAGCCAATATATGATGCCAGTCACTATCAAAACAACCTGTGAATCTTGGACACATCTCTCCTAATCATAGAACAATTTGGTCTGGAGTCTTATGAGAATGGCTGTGTCCTTCATCCAGGTAAAATATCAAATCCATGGATGCTTTATGGGCTGTAAACAGCTAATGAATCAACTCCCTTCCATTTGGAAATGCTACAGAGAGGCCCCCTTGCTTCTCTTGGAGCTTTCACAGATAACCCCTTTGCTTTTTAGTAATTCAAGGGAAAGTCTTTCTCTCGTTGTACGACTGTGTAAGATACAGTGTGTTGAGGGGAAGTCTAATTAGATTTGACATTTTAATTGAGGGATGATAAATGCCCTCCACCAAATTTTGTAGAAACTGTTCACAGGTGGCTGCTTACATGATAGATTTTGTTCATGGAAGCCTCAAGGAATGCTTTGAAATTCTTTTTGGCTACAACTAAGAGAACTAAGTAAAATATTCTTTATTTTGCCACTTCTCACACTATTATGAACATTAAATATCCTTTGGCATTATCTTCATTACTGATAAGGCAGTTACTTTTATTGCAAAGGCCATTTACTGGTATGTCTTTAAAAGTTTATAAAGTTCATATTTGAAAAAAATATCCAAATACTATGTAAGGATTAATAGGAATATACTAGAATAAATTATGGGGGAAAAATAGTCTCTTTTTCCTACTACAACTGTGATATAAATACTTCAGTATTTATTTGTATTATTTGCCTATTATGTTTAAAAAATTGAGACAGTGCAGTTCTCTTCCTGATCAAAATGCCTCTGAGTGATTAAGACCTATGTTTGTGAAACCTCTATGTATTCTGCAAATAATGATAACATTTCCACAGGCCAGCAGATCAGTTCTTGAGTGGCTTTGCTATGTATTCTACTACATGTAAAAATTAGTATTTTCCAACTAATAATTAGCATATTCTGGGTTTGCTGGAACTAATAAGTATCTTAGAGTGCCTCAGTCTTCCAGTTTTTTGTGTTTCTTATGCTGAAAATGACGGTTCAAAAGTTACTGGCTATCACTAATGAATTAGTGGGTTAAATTAATTAATTACCAGAATGTCTGTGCTATTAACCTAAGCAACAGCTAAGTATATCTGTGTAGATCTAGTCATGGATAATTAGGGATATCTGTAGTTTCTGATTTAATCCATCTTACATTCAGTTCTCAATTAGAATCTCACATTATGAAATTCATCACAGTGTAAATAAATAGATTCTAGTTGCTAAACATTAGAAACCTAAATACAATGTAAAGGAATTCTATACTCCACAAAATATTTTCCAGTTCTGTTAAATAGCCCAATACCTGACCCAAAAAAAAAAAAAAAATTGTTTGAGATTGACAATGGCAATTATCCTGTTTATTGGCAAAGGTGTGAGACATGTATTTGGAGGACAAGAAAGGTTTTGTATGCGCAATCACATACATACCGAAAGCTTTTTGAAATGAAGAATATTTGGGCACAGCAAAAAGTGACAGATAAAACGTTAGAGGTAAGTAATTTTGCTACAAATGACATCCTGCTTAAAGTACAAATAAATTATGACAATGATAAAACTAGCTGACAAAGCCAGAACTAAAAAAAAAAGATCCTCGAGTGAAATTATCATATCTTTAACAGCTGTATCAAATGTGACTTGAAATTATACTGGAAATGTTTAGTCATCACTTTTTAAGTGATGTATAATATCACTGTATAAACTTTCTTCTTTCATCCTTGCTAATGGAGATACAGCAGCAGAAGCCATGAAAAAATCCAAGCTAAAAACTTCTTCCTTAGCAGCCCAGAAAAGTAAAGCAGTAAAAATTAAATCCTTAGATTTAGATTCACAAAAATACTAATGGATTTTAAAATGCAACATAAGTGCGTGTGAACATCAAAGCCCAGGAGTGCAAGGGATGAAAATCTATCATTTAGTTAGTTGAAAGTCTGATTGTGACAGGCCTTCACCAGCAAAACTTCATCAGTAAAGCTTATTCTGGATCACATTTGTGTATGGTTTTAGGCTTTAAGCCCTGCCAAAGATTGCTGCCTGCTTCCAAGCTGTTATATGGAAATTCCAGCACATCTGTCTGTTTTTGCATTTCCGTGCAAATCCAAGCCAATCCATACTTAAACTACATCAAACCCACAGTCAATAACAACATACCTGTCATTACTCCTCTCAAGAAAAAAACATTGTGGTAAAAAGTGTTGTCTCCTCACCATACAACAGCTTATTCCTGCTATTATATATAGATATATATAGATATTCCCAAGGAGGGAGAGAGCTCATTTCTGTGCTTCTTGCACCTGTGAGGAATCAAAATTTTTTGACTTTGTCTTGTAACATCTTCTCATAAAGAAATTTTTTCAAGAGATATAGATATCTGTAGAGTTCCTGTGTATTGGAGAATAATGCCAAAGTCATAGACTGGTTGGGTTGGATGGAGCCTTAAAGGCTGTCTAGTTCCATGTCCCTGCCATGGACAAAGGCATCCTCCTCTATACCCACTTGCTCAAAGCCCCACTCAGCCTGGCCTTGAACACTTCGAGGCATGTGGTATCCACAGCTACTCTGGGCAACCTGTGCCAGGGTCCAACCACCCTCATTGCAAACAATCTCTTACTACTACCTAATCTAAACCTGCTCTCTTTCAGTTTAAGGCCATTCATCCCCCCTTGCCATTTCACTACTTGCTCCTTTCAAAAGTCACTTTTCAGCCTTCATGTAGGCACCATTTAGGTACTGGAAGGTGCTGTAAGTTCTACCCAGAGCCTTCTTTTCTCCAGGCTGAGCAACCTAAACTCTGTCAGTCTGTCATCATAGGAGAGGTGCTCCACTCCCCTGACCATCTTTGTGGTTTCCTCTGGCCTCCCTCCAACAGGTTCACATCCTTATTTTGGGGGCTGCAGGGTTGTATGCTGTACACTAGATGAGGTGTCACAAGACCAGAGGGGCAGAATCACCTTCCTCAGCCTGCTATCCATGCTGGTTTTGGTGCAGGCCATTAGTGATATGATTGCCCATTAGTGCTGCAACCCCATATTTCCAGCTTCTATCCAACTTTTCATTCAACAGTATACCTAAGTCATCCTTCATAGAACTGCTGTGCATCCATTCTTTTCCCATTCCGTATTGATACTGGATACTGCCCCAAGGCAGACACAGAGCCTTGACCTTGGCCTTCTTTAACTTCACTGCATTTGCACAGCCTGCTCCTCAAGCCTGTCAACATACTTCTGGGTGATATCTCTTTCCTTAAGAGAATCAACTAAAACACTCAGCTGGGTGTTATTGGATACCTTTATGAGGATGCACTCAATTCCACTATATCAAAACTTCTTTTTTTTTTTTTGTCCCCAAATCTAAGGACCTGGAGATGAAGGGAAATCCTGGAGCAAGGAAGACTAATTCTTGGTAGAAGAGGATGAGATCAGGTAATACTTAAGAAAACTGTCCATGCATAAATCCATGTGTCCTGATGGGATGCACCCACAAGTACCTGGGGAGTTGGTAGGTTCCTAACTCGGCTTGAACAGGAGGATTGAACAACATGAGCTGCAAAGTTCCCTCCAATGTCAGCCGTTCCATGGTTCTGATTCAGAGCCAAGTAGATAAGAGTTGGAAAGAGACAGGAAAGGTCTCAGAAAACTTTAAACTGCCATATCCATTGCTCAGAATTTAAAGGGACAGAAAGTAATCCAAGATAGGTAAGAAGAGCAGGGATATAGTTAAAAAGGAAAACAAAAAGGAAAATTATCCAAAATCAGAACAGCCAAAAGCAGAAAAACTGGGTAACAGGAACATATAATTTTAACATTGGACTAGGAAATCTGCTACAAAGCTGTAATGTTCAAAAAAAATGTTAGAAAAGCCCTGATTTCCCAATTACTGTCTACAGTAAGCATTGTCATAGATACATGTATAATTCAACACCTAGGGCTGAAGATAAATTTGCTCCAGAGGTAATTTATTTATTTTTCCTTTAAGCAATTTTCAAGGAAGATGTGGAGAGAGTAGTTTGGATTTGAGCTAAGAGGCTAGCTCCCTTCATTATGGCTTTGCAATTTATTTGCTTCATAGCTTCACAAGTGATATACATTATTTTCAAAGACAATATGGTCTGAGAGTTTATTTTACATATCTACACATACCTTGGGTTTTTCATCTTACATTACATTATCTGCAGAACAATAGCAGGAGTAGTAATGTTAATAACAAAAAGAGCAATAGCAACAGCAATAATATGTGGGAGAATCCATCTGAAACAAGCCAACATAAATGTACTTTTTATATTTTTTCATTGTAAAAAAAAAGCAACCATAAAATATGGTAAGTTTTCTGAGTCTCTCACAAACATATCTGAGCAGCTTTTTTCATTTCCACATTATCCCACTGTTCCTATTATTATCTAATCCCAGACCTATTTGCTAAAAAGAATTTTGAAAACATCTGTTTTCTTCAGTGCATATGAACCATCATGATTAAGAGAATCCTTAGGCTCTGAGTCAGACTGAAGCCCTATGGTGATATAAAATCCACATAAATAAAGTAGAAGTTTGCACCTGGCACCTCCCATATAAGACAATCTGTAATTTTTAACCACTCTGCTTTTCTGTTTGTATTTTCCTTTTCATCCTGCATTTTTTGATCATTGATAGTTCTAGCAATAGATAGATCTAGTGAAAGACTGAGATTTTAATGTTCTTTGTCTTGATAGAATATTACATGTGAGAGGATGCACAATGAATTAAACCTTTTGAAGGACATTTCAGATCTGACCAATCACTTATAAAGCTGTCCCAGATATGTTGCAGAATTGCATCTTAAAGCAGTGTTAGAGCAATTGTTTGTGAGTCATCAGTACTCATATACTTAAATGTTTTAAGACTATGTTTATTTAAAAAAATCAACCCTTTCCTTGGATTTCCTGTGATGCACATAGCCAGGATCATGCAGTAGTTTTTTAAAAATATCTCTATACTTTTCATAAGAAATAGTCACCTTTGTAAAATTTGTAGTGTAGTGGAATAGAAATAAAACTTTGAAATGCACAGAAGTTTGGATGAACCTAGAAATATGTTTTCTACGATTTCTATCTCTTTGTTTGAAGTGAACAAGTACTGAAAAATTATGTTTCACTTTGGAAACATTTCTCCTTAAAACATATCCTATGTAATGATTTTTAGCCAATTATTCAAATGCTCAAAAGGAATATTTTAATGCTCTGTCTGCAGTTGTTACTGAATTGCCTTGACTGTGCTCAAGCCAATGCACTAAAGTTATTCTTCCTGTTTCTAGTCTGTGTATTTAAAAAGCTTTCTTCATTCTGCAGTTTTCCTGACACAATCTATCACTCCCATATTTGTGGGTTGTCATATAATACCGTACAGGAAGTAAAACCATTGAAGCAAGCATCTGAGTTTCCATTAGTATAGTTTGTGTATTTTCTATTTGCTTTCATATATTTTGATTCTTTAATATTTTTAACATCAACATTTTTAAGTGTTTCAGTTAATTTTGCATAAGTCACAAATTCAATGTCCTTTCGATAAATCTCTAAGTAAGAAAATAAAAATCCTGTTTTTTCAATCAGTTAATGAAAATAAAAATTTTACATTTCATATACAATTATCTTGTAATAATCAAGAGTTCATATTCACTCCTTATAACACAAAGCTATTCCCAGTTGAATGTTATACTATTATCATATTATCCAAGAACAATTTATAAGAAAATTGTCTAATTACTAAAATATTTGAGATAGGGAGAAAAAATTAAGTCCAACTATAAAATACTCATGAAAGCAGAAAAACCCATTATGCAAGCATTTTGTTTTCCTCTCAAAAGCAAAAATACTCCTCTTTTAAAGAAGAGTATTCATGTGATTATAAATTATTTTCTAGCTTTCATTGTATTTTTTTCTATTGCAGTGTTGTCCACTTGGTCTTAAATAGTAGCTCCAGACACTGGGTACAAATTTTCTTATAAATTTTTATCCCAAAATTATAGAAGTTTATTATTTTGAGTAGTAGCTATAATGGCAAATTGTTTTGAATGTTGGCAAATAATAAAGGTACTGTAACAAAATATTTTTCAATCAGTCATATTTCTGAATTTACTGTAAATGTTCTCAAGCCTTGTTTTCTATATACACCAAAGGTGTCAGCTAAACTACCTAGTAGAAAAAAAAAAAAGATTGATCAATCAAAATATTTTCTTCTATTTTTTTTCATGTTTCTTGAATTATTTTTTTTAAAGGGAGTTCCTGTTTAATTCAAATATTATAACATAGAGTTTGCAAGACTGATACACAAAGTGCAATAAACTTTGTTTATGCTTCTTTTACGACAATGATTCGTGAAAAATTATACTTCCAGGAAATTGTATTTCTGATTTCCACAATATATTTATGAACTATTACAGTGCAAAATATATCTGACAACGGGAGAAAAGTTTTTATTAGGATATTTCAAAGATTAGATGAGAACTCTAGACACATTTTTCTCTTCTTTGTGCTCAATAAACTGCCTTTTAAGATGGATAGAGTTACTTGAATCTTCTTAAGAATTAAGGAAATAAAGCTTATTATATGCTAATTAATAAGACATGTATTTTCTTTGGCCTTTTTAAAGTCAAGTAATAAATCTAAAATTTCTTAATTCATTCTGTAAACCAGAACATAAACAACTTGGGTCTGTATTGTTCCCTTTTGTTGAAAAAGGTGATTGTGAGGTAGCAAGTTGACAAATTTCTCCAGACTTCTTTCAGTGTGTTTACAATCACCAAAACGTAGGATATTGTCTCTATCATTGTCCTTGTCCTGTATGGGACCTTCCCAAATCTTTTCAATCTCAACTGAATCTAAGAGAACACCATATACTTCCTTGATGACCTTCTAGTCTGAACAGCAGACCAATAAACTTCCAGAGTTTTAACCATAATTGCCAAATTCTGAGTTCTAGAAAAAATAGTCTTTATGTGATTCTGCCATGAACTTCTGCAGAGATAGAGAAGATAAAGGAAAAGGGAAATAAAGACCTGCTGTGTTGATCAAGTTATATTACTTGTATATAACTTGTGTGTTAGACATTTTTCTTCTGGTATCAATTCAAGGAATATAAGAACCTAGTAAGTCCTGTGTATCATTTTTGTTTCCCACCCATCTTCTTCAGCACTATTCTTTCTTGTGTTTTACGATACTTACAAAATTAGATTTAAAAAAGTTTCATAAAGTTTTGAGAAAACAAATTAATTACAGTCTGAATGCATACTTTTAGTCATTTGAGATGCCTCAGAATATTTCAAGTGTCTGTACAGGGTGATGACCTAAGGCTGACAAGATTACGGCCTGAAGCAGACATGTATTCTCAATCTTAGTTTTAGGTCTAGGATGACTATATTAAGTTTGATTTTAGATTAATCATAGATGAGATATAAATGAGAATGTGCTACTAAAATGTTATATATCAACTTGTGGCAAAGAGACATTTAGCAGTAATTTTTAAGCTGGTGAGGATTCAGCAATTAGCTTGATGGGATAGAAATACTGCATTAGATTGTTGAAATAATGCTTCAATCAGTTCTATAATTACAATTTCTTATCAAGATCATTCTTGTCCTCTGTGGAACATAATTTATCAGAATAATGTTTGGATTGTGGTAATTAATGCTTTCAGGCAAAAATATAATTTCATATAAAATAGGGAATAAAATTGAACTTTCTGCTCTACAGCATCATTACATCCATGTTGTGGTAAATTCAGTGCTTTGAATCCATTAACTTTTCATTGTGTAGTGTTATCATCCACTGCTAAAGATTAGCTACTGACACATTTATCAAAGGATGATAAATGAGCTGTCCTTTCAGATGTCTGATTATCTGACCTTTATTCAGTTAAAAGCACAAGGGGCTGACAGTGTTAAGTGCTTGCTAGTTTAGAATGAAATTGAACCTAGGAAATGAATGTTTGGTATTCTCTTCAATAACACAAATATATTCCATCAATTTATTTTTAAATTAAAGAAAACAAAATTTGTTATAAAGCTCTGTAGAAGCCATCTAATTCCATTGAAGTTTTGCTGTTTTTTTTTTTTTTAATTCATTATTTCATTCTTAATTCTAAAAGTTGCATTTAAGAAAGAAGGGCTTTATCATTTTCCGCTTGTCTGTAGATAGTGAGGCAAAAAACACAGAGGGTTGCAGAATACTTTCAAGTGTCTAGCAAAAATATGTTAACTTTTATCTATTTCTATGACATCCAAACAGCTGCTGTCATCTGGATGACTACAATTGTAGAAATCCTCATCATTCAACTATAGAGTAAATTCACTAACATCAGATAAATAATTTTAAATGCTTACTAAAATAAATAACCAAAATAAATAGCCAAAATAAATAACCAAAAATTGGTTTTGATATTCCAAATGAAATAAATTTTGCTACAAAGTAGAGCTTTAAGCTTCCAGTTTAGTGTGATTTTGCACATGTCCAGAGGCTCTCGGTAAATAAATATTGCCCAGCTAGGCTCCATGTTAAATACTGTCATTGGTGTGAACCTGTAGTACTGGGCTAGGAAAAGTCAATATAGCTTCTTGCAAAAACATTTTTATTCAGTCCAGCCATCTGCCTTGGCTGCTGTTCATCTCTGAAGAAAAATCATAGCTCGATGAAGTGGTAACAACCTCCAAACTACGAGATTTATGCAGATTCATCCTTGGTATAAAAAGCTTAAATTAAAAAGCAATATGCATTGCCTTATCATGTTCCTTCGCCATACAGAGGGTTATAGTTGGTTTTCTTTTCTAGGCAAATCTTGATAATTATATCCTCCTTCCAAGCTGTGTGGACATGAGCTGTCCTTAACTAGTAGTCAAGATGTTGAGATTATTAGCATAAGACTAAGCCAATGTTCTTATCACCGTGATTTACTACCATGAAGAAATCACTTCAGAATTAGGGCAAGTTCATCTACCTTCACTGTCAGGAGTGTAAGTAAAGAATGAACATTTTTCTTTAAAAATATGAAGCTGTCTTGATATTTTTCTATGTTATTTTTCTTATCTTGGGAATAAACACTAAAATTTTAGGAGATGTGTAGCTAATACAAGAGGGCTTAAGACAACAAATGGATGAATGCACAGCTGAAGTGTTGCTTACAGCAAGAATTCTTTTCCTGGGGACCTGAGATCAGACCTAGGAATCACATCCTTGAATTTTTAATGCATTAAAAACTGTAATTAAACTGGTACAACTTATCCAAACCTTCTCGCTAAGTTAACCCATTTCAGCCAAAATGTAGTTCAGCTCCAGTACAGTCATTGGCAACATGACAGTGAAGATCATATTAATCTCCTTCTCTTCTCTTACTCTATTCTTGGCTAGTTATTCTTGTCTGGTCTTGTAGTAGAGTCTTATATAGTGATGCCATGACACTAGTTCAACTTTTAGATATCAATGTATATTTAAAGTTGGTCATCTGAGCCTTTTTTCCTGCAAATGTCTAAGTGCCAGAATGTCTTCCTCTTTTGTGAGAGCTACTGTTTCTCAGTACATGCCTACCTCTGTAAGTTAAATTTAGTTACAGATTAGGCCAAACTGAGTGCAGGATTTAAATCTTCCAGATTTAGCTTTCTACACATGTTCAAGACCTCACCACTGGCCAATCCATTCCATGAGTTTAGACAAAGATTCAGCATCTGCTAGGTGGTCAGCTAAATAGCCCTCTAAACTCCCTCCACTAGATTTCTACTCACTATAAATCAAAGCTTAGACCTCAGACATGTCTCTGGGTACTGATGCCTAGACACATGCATCTAAATGTCTTCATATCAAATTAAACCACAACCTCAGGTTTTTAATTACACAGGCAGAGACTCGTAGTATTATTTTTATATGTACATGTATATTCTTGCTGTCTCTTCCAAAGGATAAGGACTGGATGAAGAGTTTCATGGTGCATCACATGCAGCTCTACAGGTATTGTACAGAGTCATCAAGAGCACAGGAAACTGATTCAGTAAATGAAGCACAAAACAAGTGACTGTTTAGGTGGCCAAAGATAGGATGAAACCTTCTTTGCTTTCCAATTGCTGATTCTTTAAAGCCGAATTGATTGCCATAAATGGGAAACAGGTTTTCACCAAGATTTGAAGAAGAACATTTTCATGTTAATTACAACAAGAATTCTCTTCTAGAACTAGTTGTAAACAAACTAATCTACACTTAGAAAAGAACTGTTTTCCCCCAAAATTGTCCTCCTATCACATAATACACTAAACCTGCAAGACATTATATCTGGTTTTTGTTCACTTTTCCTCAATGAAGAATACATATAAATTTTGAAGTAAGAATGGTATTGGAAGAAATAGCAATAATCATTACTTTAATTATTTGTTCTTTATCAGAGTATTACTACTATTATATTCCTTCTTCTCAGCTCATCTTGCTTCATTTTATGGACAAAGTTAGCATGAAACCTAATTTTTTCTTCTGTTTCCAAAGCATCGGATGCTTTCTCTTTAAAAGCTCTTCAAAGTAGAATTCACCTATCTATTGATACTGCTATTTGAAGGTTAGCAAGTCACCGTAATAGGATTGCTCCCCTCTAGTCCCCATAGGTTAAAAGATAATCAACAATAGGAAATCTTTAGAAATCTGATAGAAATATTTCAGTGTTTAAATATTCAGAACTTTGAGATATGATCTTGTGATTTGATTAAAACATTCTCTGCCCCTCATTCTCTCTCTCATATGAGTTACGTGGCTGAGCCATATTTTGATGGCAACTTCATTTCAACATTGTTGTGTCTTTATAAGTTTGCAAGATTAGAATGGATACTTTCTTCTTCCTTTAACCATCTGGCTGATAGTGGTGTCATGAGTAATACCTTCTAGTGACAATCAAATATATTAGTCTGTTTCCATTCCAGATGACAATCCATCATAATCTAATATGCTCCTGGGAAATTCACGGGGATTATTTGTCAAAGTCCTGATAACATTTAAATATCTAATTGCAATACTTATATGTACTCATTGAGTTGAAAATTTTAAAACTCTTTCCAAATTATGAAAATGGTTTTTAACCCTTTCCCTATCCTTTGCAGTTTTCAGTCTCATAAAATTAGAGAGGTAAAATAAAAGGACTACCTATTTAATTTCCAAGACTACTAATAAAAATAATTAGTGACTATTTCCAATACAGAAAAGCAGAAAATATCACCTTATTAATCCTCATGTGACAGAGGACCCTTTCATAACTGTATTGTGTGTTTTTCCAGCTAGTCTCATGAATGGCCTTTACGAATGTGCATCCTACCATCCTACCATTTTCTCTCAGTTTTCTTACAGATATCAAGTATAGCTTTTTCAAAAACTTTTCCATGATTACAGTACATAATATTTCCTAACTTTCAACTCTCAACCTTGCCAGTCTACCACAGAACAAAATTAAATTGTATTGGTGTGTTTGCTTCTAATGAATCCATACTGACTGATACTGAATTTATTTCCTGTGGATGGGCACATTTTTTTCCATATATTTCTGAGGATAACAGAAAAAATGACTAGACCCTTCTATTTTATCAACAAATACATTTTCCTAGAATTTTACCCATTTTTCATCATTTCTTCAAAAATAAATGATTACATCCTTTCTACAAGCAGTTCTTTAAATATTTCAAATTAATTTTTGCTGCATATAGTTTGTTTGAAGCCATCTAAATTGTGATATTATAATCTGTTTTTCTGTGCTTACCACTTTATGGCTGCTATCAATGTCACTACATACCTCCATGCCATAAGGATTATATTATTTTCATTATTTTTGTGTTCAATAGTCTTCCATATCTTTTTCTAGCTTAAACTTTATTTTGATTCAGTTATACTTTTTCTTCTTTAGAGACAGGTTCTTATTAGTATCAGAAAACATCCTGGTGTGAAGCACTTGCAATGAAAAGAATTCTTAATATAAAATTTTAAAAATTAAATTTTAATAATAAGTGGTAATACAGAATCATTGAAAGATCAGAATAAATAGAGGCTTCAATGACATTTAATGTCAGAGCAAGATTTTGAAATAGTTGCTCCAGAGAATGATACTATCAAACCCATTTTTACATGATGCTTTTCTGTGGCCTAAATATGAGGAACTAACTTCCATTTAAATAATTGTGTAAATAGCCTTCAAAGAGCTAAAATAATACAATGAAAGAAAATTAGTAGTAGTAAGATATAACAAGACATTGGGATATTTTCAACATCTGGTACATTGGTGTGATGGAAAACAGGCAAATACAGATTTACCTGTGCAAAAATGATAAATTAATGCAGTATGGGAAAGCAACTTTAACTAAGAGCTAGCAAGTCCAATATGATTAAAAATACCTATATCTGTATAAAATGATGCTGTGCTTGTTATCTAGTGCATAGACTGTTCAATACAGGAGAACAGCGGAAAATAAAATTCATTGCTGAAACTGAAAAGAAGGTATGGGAACTGATACATGGGAGAGTAGCTATTAAAAACAAGAAAAGAAGATAAATCTCAGAAAAATTTGAAAAAAACAAAAGTGGAGGATTACTCAGTGTTGAGCTGACTGATTTTAGTAAATTGAAACAGTAATAACTGAAAATTGGTTCTGGAATAACAGAAGGATTGACAGGGATAAGGTGTAGTTGCTATAGGTGTACATGGTGCTTTAATCCAAATTTTGTAATGGGAAAAGGGCAATACATCTTCTGTGCTGAACTAAGAATTTATTGTTAATTAGTGTTTTAACAGTTAAAGAGTCCATGTTAGCTACTACAGAACAGTCTCATTAATTACAGAATCAGAGGATAGCTCAAGTTGGAAGTGACATACAGGCGTCGGATAATCTAATTGCCTGCTCCAGCATTTTTAGAGATGGTTCTTAAAAGGTGACCAGCACTCATTGATAGCAATACCTACATAAGGACATTCCTAGAATGTGCTACTTGGCTCCCTCAGCAGTCTGAAGTCTCCTCTCAAAGTTTTGCTGTCAGTTTTTCTCCCATTGCTACACAAACAAAAAGGGTGTTATATACCCTCTAGATAAATATATACCTTTTATAATTTCTAGTGCTGTGCTCATTCATTCACTGCCCCTTCAAGTCCAGAAAAGGGTAAGGATGATTAAAGAATCAGAGCTTAGATCAAAGCTCAAACTTTGCCCCTGCTCAGTCAGTCTAGAATTTATTTAAGGAGGAAGACTTCACAAAATCTTCTGGAAACATATTCTCATCTTCAGCCACCATCATTGTGTCGTCTTGGTTTTGCTGTAATTGAGCTAAAGATAAATAAAATCCAAATACACCAAATGTTGGAAAACTGAATGATTTCTAAAGAAAACACATAATCATATGTTCTTTTTAATGCTGGAATTCATATATGTTGATGTATAGGCAATGATGCTTAATTTTTCCAGATGTTTTTTACTCTGCAGTAAGAAATTAGGTGTTTCTGTTGCTCCAAGAGTGGACTGTAGTTCAAAGTACTGAAGACTTTTTTCTGTATTAGAAATACCTCATGGGGGCAATAAGCTTTATTTTGCAAGGTAGACACCCATCCAGCTTCTGCAGGGTGACCTCTTGGGGAAGACAAAGCAATGGGTTGGCATACTCTTCTTTTTGCTAGTAAGGCAGTATCTCTTTGCCTATGGCCAGAGTTAGAATGCAGACAAGTGTAGGACTAGGAAGTTTTCTCCTACCTGTGCTTGCAAGCAAAGAATATATAAATCTCATTGTAATAGATATGAAATAAGTATATTATCCTAACACCTATGCTGCTCTGAGACACCTAGTACCAGTTTACTGTTTGTTTCACCCACTTAGTGTATACACAGATGCCTTTCAGGATGTTTATAGTGAGTGCTCAAGACCAGAGGATGCTGTGCACTCTGGATCTTCACTTGGTGAGGGTGCCCTTACAAGCTTTCTGTACAGAGCTGGAGCCAGTCTGACTCTGAGAGCCCCTTCTGCAGCACTAACTTATTGTCAGGGTCCCACCACTAATATTCACTGACCCCTGAACAACATCTTAGCATAGCAGAGATTGAAAGATCAAAAATAATTAAATGTTATCCACATAAAACCAGATTTTGGTTAATACTCTTCAGGGCCTTTGAGAATATTTTGATCTAAGAAGTTTACTCATTTGAACTTTTCCAAGATTTTAATATTCATTAACTAAGAAACAGTATTATGTTATGGTAGGTTCCTTTATCATCCCAGTTGCCACTGGATAAAATAAAGTGTTTGCCCCTTAATACATAGTAACTGTGCAGATGCAATTAAAGTAGAATTTTATATCTAGTTAAAATTATAGGTGGATCTCAAGCAGCCCAAACATAATTGCTTGGGATGGAGTTTTGCCAAAATAAAGAATTTTGCTTCCAGTGAAATGTCCTTTGGATCTCTAAAGATCACTTTTGCTCCTGCCTTTTGGTTTAAATTTTACTGGACAGATGGTATTGCCAATACAGAAAAATCCATATAATCAGTTTAATAGCTGGTCAACAGGGAGGGTTGTGCTCATGAATTCTGTTGTGCATTTACCGTGGCTGACTGCTAGGCACCCATCAAGATGCTCCCTCACTCTCTTTCCTCAGAGGAACATGGGAGAAAATAAGATTAAAAAACTCGTGGGCTGAGATAAAGGCAATTAAATAAAGAAAAGCAAAGACCATGTGTGGAAGCAGAGAAAACCAGAAATGTATATTTTCTACTTTCCATCAGCAAGCAAAGCCCAGCTTTGCTTGGAAGTAGAGCCTCAGTCTGTACAGTGGACAGAGGACAAAGGCCTTGATGAATGTGTCTCTTTCTCTTATATTTTACTGCAAGAACGTGGTATTTTGAACATGGTACTCAACAAATTAAAAAATAGGGGATTTTCAATATAATTTGCATAATACTGTCACTCTTTAAGTTCCATCATTTATGTACTGGTGTTAGTATTAACTTATTCACTTCAAATCACTGCCTTACAGTGCTAGGCAGGTTAGATGAAACAGTTCTCTGCAGTTCTTGCATCAAATTAAATTTTAAATGCTATGGTGAAAACTGATAGACATTATTCTTTCTAATCTCAAACCCTAGTTAAAGTAGAATATCTCTGTATTAAGATATTGGCTTTATTTGAGACCTAGGAAAAACAATCACTTCTAATTAGTAGAGATGACAAATCATCCTGAACTTTCCTCCTTTCTATTTGTGCAGGACCTTTCAATACAATTTATCTCATTAGACTGCAGAAGTCTGCTGATTCAAGTGGTCTGCTGGAAGTAATTAATGGAGATTTGTTCAATAAAGTGTGACCTCAAATTTTGTCATTTAAGGCTTTAGACACCTCTGGGGACACAGAAAAAAGCCTGTAAACTAGACTGCACACATACAAACAATGCATAGAGTAGCAACGTGGTGCAGAAAGATAGTAAGCATATCTGATGTCCTGAATATGATCAATTCTGGCCTAGGCAGCCAGGCAGATAAGATACTTACATTCAAAATGGTAGAAGTTTAGAAAATTGTCCCAAATAGATTTTGCCTTATATTCTTTTCTATTTTCAAAGTATAGTGTTGTTAATTACCTAAATTTAATCCTGAAATTTTAAAAAATAATATGTGGCATTTATGTGGTAAATAGAAGGGAAAATTAAAAAAATAAAATCTTGCATTCATAAACACCCCCGTCCAGAAATCGATAGGATTCAGGGAAAAATTTTAAAGAATCTAAGGATATATATTTTTGGTGGAATGTCTAAGCCATTAAGGATAATAAATATAATATAGGAAATGCCTTAACAGATAGATATTGAACCAGAGAGAAAAAAAACACAGTTCAGAATTTGTTTTATTGCTCTAGTGACTGATGTAACAGAGAACAATATTAAAGTACTGCTTCCCAGTGATAATTCTAGAGTAACTTAATATTATTTCCACTTCTAATACTGCCATAAAGGAGAGTACTAAGCCTATTAGATAACAATTCATTTAGTAAAGCAGAAATTAAACAAGCCAGTGTATTTTTCTAAGAGAATATAATGAGAAAGCAATACTAAGTCTTGTACTGGTTTATATGCTTTCCTATAAAATAATGATAATGATAATGATAATGATAATGATAATGATAGTAATAATAATAATAATGATAATAATAATAATAATAGTAATTACTCTCCCTGGAGTCGAATGGATTCTCTTTTTACAGTTGCTGTAAGAAATACAGGATTTGAGCATGTTTAGAGTTTTCTCAGGTTTAATGTCATAGGTCCACTAAAGCTCACCAAGCTGACAAGGTAAAGTCATACTGGCATATGGTCAACATCACAAATGATGACATCATATATCCAATTATAATCTATAAAATATCATTTTAGAGTGGCATTGATAGATGTCAAGATTCAACAGATGCTAAATTGAGCTCAGGTTTTAAGCCTAATGCTAAGAGCATTAAGCCTATCACACAACTATGAGGTTCAGGAGTTCTTCAGAAGTTTTCACATGGATATTCATAGCAGAATCTTATTCATGTTGAAATTCCTGTTTGTGGATGAAATCATAATTTTAAGGGTTTTTTAGTAGAATTTAAATTCATTTCTAAGGTAAATCTGTAACAGTATAAATACACAAGGAAAATTTTTTCAGGTATGTGAGACCTAATTTCTATCTAACCCTTTTATCCTGCAGTTTCTTTAATGTTGCTAGGTCACTTAAAGGGTACCAGAGTCTCCCAGAAAGTTTCCAACTTTTATAATTTCCATCATAATGCTGCCATTGGCAATGCCTCCTGGTCTTTGGCCTGCTTCATGCTCTCTTGCATTTGTAAAAGTTGTTCTGCAGCTTATAAAAAGCTTCATAGAAGTATATTATTTTTATATGTTTTTTCCTTTGCTTAGAACCAATCTCTTCTGTCACCCTATGGTTCCTCACAGATCAAGGCAACACAGCTACTACATTGTAGCCATAAAAATAATTTTGCCATTTTTTTGTACACAGTGATATGTACTCCTGACCTGAGAATGTAGTTTCAGGGCAGGCCTGGGCTGGCTTTTGCTGCAGCTGAGCTGAGCTGAGCTGAGCTGAGCTGAGCTGGTTCCAGTGTCAGCCTAGCGACCAAACGCCTGCTGCCTCTGTCTGGGCTTGAGCAGTGCCACTGCAACCAACATTGTTAAAGTAACTTTATTAGTCAATAATAACCCTCACAAATATGTTTTGGGTTCTCAAGGGTTATGCTGTATCAACCTGTTTGTTGTGTATTTAACAGCATGCTGTTAATAGGTAACCAAGATCTATTGGTAAAGGGATAATTTTAGTCTGATTAAACAGTTTCACCAAACTGTGACAGTGCTTTGGTACCCTGGTTCACTAAAAACTAATTGGTATGTCCCTTCACTATTGTATCATAGAGATTTAACTGTGTTGTAATTGTCTTGCTAAGTACGACTGATTGATGGGAATACAATTCTGAACACAATTCTTCTCTGATTTTACTTCAGAGCTTTGATCTATTTACCCTTTTCTGTAACAAAGGTCAGCAAAGCCTGACTAAATACACATGAAGTAGTGAACCTGCTTTCTACAAAATCGTTATTTGCGGTAAGTAGCTATATATATGGATCTTTATCTTTCGTAATTACTACTAAGATATTCCAGAAATACAAATCAAATTAAGTTCTGATAATTGCAGTGGCTTTTAGTGTTGTTTTTCCTTATTTTCTTTTTAAGGAAAAACAAAAACCAAAAGAAAACTCAATAGGCCTTTCGAATATTACTCATCAATCTTTCTCCTAGTTTTATTTGAATAGATTATGATTGCTTGTCCAGAGCTGAATTATTCCCCCACTTGTGTGCACTGCAGTTAGTGTGACCATGAAATCAAAAACAGGTAATGATACGCTCCTATTAAAACAAATTTACATTGTTTAAGAGCAGATGGCTATATTAACACTTAGTAAGAAAAATTGTCTCTTAGAATTAATTTTGAATTCTGTCAGAAATCCTGAAGTGTAACATTCATAGCCATTGGTGCTTTTTCAGCACATTAAGCTTTTATGAAAGTAAAAGTTAATTACATATGATGACTAAACTCCAGGGATCATAATTAGCCAAACTGAATGCTGCACATCAGTAATTAAATGTCATTTCAGTTCATTTTACTGAATCTTAAACCCTACCTTAAAAAGCTGTAGGTATTGGAATCTGTTATATCCATAAGACCATTTCTTCAGAAAACTTGAATGGAGCACTACACAAAATATACTGAGTAGAAACCATAATTATGGGTTAGTTTCAGCACTTATGCATTAAGCAGGTTAGCATTTTACAGCGTTTGTCTAAGGAGAAGTGATTGTACCTTGTTTAGATCTTTTGTTGCTTTTTTCCCTCGGCTTTAATGTGAGGGTAGGAAAGGGAATGTTTAGATTTTGATTTCTTTGTACACAATTTGTTTTACTTTTTTTTTCTCTCTCCCTTTTTTTTTTTAAGCTTGAAAAGGTTTGAAACATTCCTACACATTACTTAGATTGTAGAATATATAAAAATATATGTCCACATGCATATCTGCATATGGTTTGTTTTGACTGATGACATATCAGAGTTAAGATTTTTACAAAGGAAGTTTTATCTTGAGTAGAACAAAACACAGAGCTTCACCACAAAGACATGTTCTTTATCTACATTGCTATGCAGAGCTTGTCAGCTTTACAGGACATGAGAGGTAAAACTGCTTCTTTGCAAATTCATTACTAGCTCTGCATTTTAATTGCTAGAAAAACCTGTTTCCATATTCTCTTCCCAAAAAGTGTAAGTAGCCAAAAAGTGTAAATTTAAAAACAACTAGGTCTCCTTGTGAGAAGATTAGGATATTTAACAATAATTTTCTAGTTTTCTATGTTGAAGAATATGCAGAGTATTTTAAAACACATATAAATTAATTTATATGGTATAAATATCCTTTCTGAAGTACGTCTGTTGACTATCAAGGGAAATTTTTGTGCTTTTTGTTAGACCTAAGTTCAGCGGTTAAATTTATGGCATAGGCATTTTTCTTATTCATTTGACTCAAAATTCAGGCTGCAAATTATTTTTTAATCTTTTTTAGCCTAAAGACATTTAGCTAATTTTTACTAAGTCCTTAAAAATGTAAGTTACTAGAATCTTTAAAATGCCATTCTGTAATTTCAGTGCATAAAAGATAAACTGTAATTGCTTTTATGTACTACATTTTGGCTTTGCTCGGCTGGATAGAGCATCCTTACTACCTTATGTTACCATTTTTTCTCTTGCATTCACCACCTGAGACAATGCTGGCCATTGCCAGTATCAGAGGAATCCAGGTCCAGCACAAACAGATGGTCAAATTGTAGGAAAGCCAAATTTGGAGGTCTTGTAGAAAGTGCATTCCTTTTTTTGTTTGTTTTTTTTTTTTTTAGTTCATAGACATACTTTGACATTCAAAGGTCTTATAAAATTCAGTAGAAATCTCAAACAATTGAAAATAATGATATGTGTGTCTTATGCAGAATCAAAGTAGATATATTTACATTCTCCATGTTTCTGTCTAAACTGCCCTGAAAAAGAGCACAAATAAAATTTCACTATGCTTGTGCTTATAACAACTTCCTTTCTTTCTGAGATGGTAAATTTTAATTATACTATCTAAATATAAGATAGGACTCAGACATTTGTAAAATTGATTTTGCTCAATCGAGTGCCACTTACCATTTGTAATACCTGTCTGTATTTCTTGGTGTGCTGTACATGTAAAATAAGAAACATCACTAAATATATTTTTTAAAAAAAGATAATTGGCAAATGAAGTCACATTATTTTCTATTAGCACATTAGCTGATGACTGATTGTTGAATAACTTGTTATGCCACAGTAATATATTTGATGAGATTTTTCTTTTTATATTCCCTTGCAAATGCAATGTATTTCTGTTTGTATTAGGCAAATTCGTAGCAATATAGATATATAATTATGTACATTTTACATATAAAAAAAAAAGAATAACAGCTTTGACCATGCTCCCTTCATCTCGTTTCTTTGCTCCACTGTCAAAGACAAAGAACTAAAGCTGATGAAAATATTCCTGTGTTAAGATTGTGACAATTGAGTCATGTCAGTTACAACTGAGTCTTCAGAAATAAGGTACTGATATCAGTACAGGAAAGAGAATGTTCATGTTAACAAAGACATAGCTTAGTATCAGTATATCAGATATATATAACATATCAGATTGATCACATTTGCATATGCTGTTTTGAAGAGGCGTAGATGCATTTTGTTTGAGGATTTTTTTATTGTCATGTAAGCAATCTAAAGATTATTATATCTATGCTGTCAATAACAGGTATCTGCAGAAAACTATGCTGCAATTCTATACATTTAAATTATCCCTAAAACAAGCCTTTCCCAGCTATTAAAGTTGCATTTATTAGTAACTGCACATTTTAATATACACTTATACCTCTGAAACGATCCTGTGCTTTTTGTTTCAAAGTATCAACTTGTAATTTGGCTATAGTCCTGTGTTTTTTTCTAAGATTCTGGAGATGTCTTCATGATTATGGTGACACTAGTGTTTCATCAGTACAACCTAGTTTCACTTGTGTCCTTCTTCACTTTGCAAAATTAGCACTCAATAGAAATTGGAATCACAAGGAAATGTTGAAAGACCTGGCAGAAGGAATACCTGTTTTCATAACTGATTATATTTATAATCTTACATTAATATCATTGGTATCAAAAGTATTTTACAAAAAATGATTAGGTGTTCCTAAACTCTTAATGTTTGTATTTAACAGAGAAAATGACAACATCCTGTTGACAGACCTAAATCCTGCTGCTCACTCATTAGGTCTTGGATAAGTGAATAATTCTTTGTCTGAATAAATTAAAAGATGTTTGAATGCATGAATTTCTCCAAGTCCTGTAGTCAGTACAAATTAAGATGACCCAAGGATCCTTGATATCCTTAAAATAAAATTTCAATTTATATTGCCTTTTTATGTTCCTCAGTCTTCCAGGAACAAGAGCAAAGACCATAAGAAAGATGAAAGAAGAGTGTACCGGTTACCATAAATATACATGTAGGCAGAACTTAGCCATAGATGACTGGGGGAGTAATTCTAGATGAGCTCCTCTACCCAATATAAAACAATCTTTTCTGAACTGACCTCCGTGAAATCAACCTTCAGTTTGCGTTTCTGGAATATCTGCTATGTAAAGTAAAGACTAACCCATTCCAATTGCAATGCAGTAATTTCAATGTATATCACTGTTGTGCTATTCAAAAGCTTATGCATTTCACTGGGTTTGTGTTAGATTTGGTTCTTAAAGGTTTCTCTTCCCCCTTTCCCCTCCTCCTTTCTTTCTCGGCTCTTTCTCTGTCCCTCTGTCTTTGAGATTTTTAATCAATACTCAGTAGACTTTTAACTACAAAGTAGTTTGTAGATGCTTAAAATGGGTAGGATGTGTCCTGAGATGCTGAAGCACTGAAACACGAGATGGCTTGCTACAATGGTAATAGCTGAAGAATGAGCTCATTATTTGAAAGCACTGTGACTAGAATTAACCCTCTTATCCCAGAGATTTTCACACACACTATTCACATTCTTGGTAGAATATAAAGACGTCGAAGTATCCCTTCAGATAAAGTCAGAATCCTAAACCACAATGCCCCCAGTGAAATATTCTCATCCTTTTAGATGCTATAAGATTTTTATTTTGACACTTGAAAATATTTCTACTGTCATGAGAATAGGAAAATAAAAAGGTGACAGAATGAAACACAAAATAAAAGCAAAAATCAATACCTTATATTTATGTATAAGGTAGAAGAATGAGTAATATAGCTTTCTTTCCCCTGACATACAGGCCCAATATCACATTTAAAAATAAAATAGCTCAATTGCCTTTAAGCATTACTGAAGACTAAAGGCATTTCTTCCTGAGCAAAGAGAAAAAAGTAAAATACAAAATTAAATAATTAAAGTTAAATAGGCTGGATATCCTACATAGCTGGTAATGAGATGGAGCATTACACCTCTAGGCCACTTCTTCACAACTGCATCAGATCAGTTGTGACAGAAATTGTTACCCTCTGACAGCTTTTCAATGCCCTGAGTGAAATGAGTTACTGGGCTTAGTCTCAGTTCTAGTGGCTGAGAATTCACATTGCAAATGATGTTAATCAGCACTTTTGTGCAGAGAGGCCTATGCCTTAATTTTCTGGAAGACTTAAAAGAGATATAGCCCCTCTAGAAATGGTCAGTCACAGTCATTCTTAAGGTCTATTGGCAGAAAGTGGTAGTCAGAGAGCTGGGTTTACTTTTGAGAAATGTGCACCTAGTGGAAGTGATGTTGAATATTAACATTAATATTAAGTAATATCACTAAAGATCTAAGCCATGAGACTCCTCCAACTAGGTCCTTGAAGAAGGAAAAATAGTTCTTCTGAAGTCTAGCATTGTAATCCTACTTTTCACTCTGCATTTCTCCATGTAGAATCCTGTACTCCACCATCTTATGCTCAGTGCAGCCAAGGACACGCCCAGCCTTTCCAGCCCCAAGTCCTTTCCTGGACACTTTTTGTTACATCAAAAATGAAAAATAAAAAGATGTTACAAATAGTAAACTTAATGTTTTAGGATGGCACTCATAGCTTGATTCTTACAGAACAATTGAGCTAGCTTCTCACTTTTCTTTCCAACATCTTGTTTGTGTGTCATCAGAAAGTCATGCAAGTGGAACCACTCTTTCTTTCAGAGAGTAGACGAATGGTATTACCATAAAACTTAGCCAATAATCTGAGTTTTATTATTTAAAAAAAAAATTGGAAAGTACTTTTATAAATAGCTCTCTGTTTTCAGACATTAAAAGTCTTTGTGGTTTCTGTCTATAGCCAGTATACAATGCACTTGGACTTCTCTTGTTAGCTGGTGAACCTGTATCCTGATATGTAGTTTAGCAGTAGTTAGAGATAAATCAGGCACTTTGACAGGTGTCACATCTAATTAGACTGTAAAACAGTTAAATATATTCCTCTGTGATAGTCCATTAGAAATATGGTTATGAAGAAATTACTGATCCATAAAGAACTGTCTGTAGGAAATCATACTGATATTTTTATATCACTTGTCTTTTTCAATTGGGAATATATTATCTGGTTTCTTTTAATGAATGGATATTCCACTTACAAGTAGCACTATATAATAAAATCTTTATCACACCACTTTATCTTATATTGTACTGACTGATCCTTTTAAAAGAAGCATTAAAAACAGCTTCCTAAACAAAAAAATGAAAACTTCCTTAAAACACCTTTAGATTTACTGTTCTAATATTAGAACAGAATCCAAATAATGAAAACCCATGTAGGAACGTGTGCTTTAAGAAGAAAGTAATTAAACTTGCCTTTTTGAATGATGTTTCTTCAACAAAACCTATTAAAATTTTATCTACATTGCAACCAAAACTCTCCATGAGTGAACTTTAAATAGTTCCCTGTAAATTCCAGGAGTGAACATGTATTTATTTTGAAAGAAGTTCATTGTCAAGCACAAGATCTGTCATTATAGGTTGACCAAATTCTTTTGGCTTGAAAGCAGTACATGCGTTTTCCTTTTATTCACTGTTTCAAAAGCTTGACACAGTTTACTTTTCTGTGAGACAGGAGTTGTACCGATTAACTCAAACCTGATTTTAACTGTATTTCCAATAACTTTAATGAGCATTGTAAACATTAATATATCTGACCAATAGGCACCGAGATTGCTTTAATGGTGCCTCTGGAAACCATTAGTAAAATGCAGGACTAATTTTCCTGATTTACCCCATGCTTTTTTAAGGGTTGAAAAAAAAATAGTTTCTATTTGGACTGCTTTTCTTTCATTTTTTCCCCAAATCTAATTATGTAAAAAGAACATATATGTCATATCAGGGGAGTTTTAATGTGGTTTGCTGCAGCTTAGGCTTGGATGTTCTGAAACTTGTTATAATAAAAATCTTCAGTCATTTTGATACTGAAACTCAAATAATCAATATATTATAACATTGCATCACTTAGCAGCAGACATACATAGAAGTGGAGAATACATGCATTTCTAAACTATCATATATCAGATTCTTTAACTGTCATATTCATTTGTTGTCTAAGTAAATGAAACAGAATTGATTGTTCAGAGATACATCTGTATGAGAGGCTGGCTAGAAAGATTGTACAGAGGTGTTGATCAAAACCTAGAAATTTTCTGTTGGCTTTGTACATCTTATGAAAATATAACATGCCATGCAAAAGAGAAACTTACCTTTCTACACAGAGTTGTTCAGAGTATTTGAATAGTCTGAGCAGTTTGGGGCAGCGAAATGCAATGTAGCACACAAAATTGTGTGTTCTGCAAATAGCAATGTGATTATGATGAAAGAAAAGGAGCTTAGTGAAAAGAGAGGGTATCAAAAAGACACATTTTTACTACGTTATAAGCCATTTTCTAAGTGACAGGTATTCAGCAACTACTATGATAAAACTGTTTTAAGTGTGAAGAATTGTCAAGAACAAAGGAATATGCAATCTAACATGCTATTTAGCAGAGAGTTGATGTGTTTATTTTCAGCCAGTCACTTATAAGTTAGACTGCTTTCTCACCAAAAGCCTGCAATTCTCCAGCTATCTCAAAGACTTTCAGTCTAAACATAAACGAAGGTGACTACTTACTGCTCTCTATTGTCAATATAGTCATTTAACGATTAAAATCTGCAAGCAGCAAGTTCTGTAGCCCTAAGCAGTCAGTCATACATTAAAGTAAATGCAAGAAAACTTGCAAAACTTGCAAACCGATATCAGGAAAAAAAAATCAGATTCTTAACAGTAGAAGGATATCGTGAGAAGGATCCTAGAATGATATCCTGAGATCCAGGTTTGGAAACACTAGGAGATCTATGTCCCAGGCACCAATATTATTTCCTTCCAAACCCAAGTATTTCTCCAACTTCTGGTCATCCTTGAGAAGGCAGCCTAGAAAATAGGGTTCATGCCTGAAAACCCTCAAAATTCAATCTATTAAAGATCTTTTGAAGCATTTTTGATGTATATGGGTTCTGGGTGAGCTGGAGTTCATTTTCCCACAGCAGCCCTCTCAGTGCTGTGCTTTGCCCTGTGGCTGGAAGGAGTTGATAACCCTCCAGTGCTTTGGCTGCTGCTGGGCAGGGCTGGCACAGCACCAGCGCTGTCCCCCAACACCGCGGCCCCACCAGGGGGCTGGGGCTGGGAAAGGTCCTGGGAGGGGACACAGCCAGGCCAGCTGCCCCAAATTAACCCAGGGGCCATTCCATCCCATGGGATGTCAGCTCAGGTATAAAAGCTAAGGGAGGGAGGCATAGGGGGTGGCATTTATTATTTGCAATATTTGCCTTCTGAAACAACAGCTCCAGATGTTGAACTCCTGCTGCCCAGGAAATGCATGAACGTTGCTGGCTGATGGTAAATAGAGATTAAATTTTTTCCCATTTTCTTATGTATGCACAAAGTTTGGTGGGTTGGGTTGTTGTTTTTTGGTGGGTTTTTTTTGTTTTTTTTTTTTCTTTTTCTAAAATATGTTATCACAGAGGACTTGCCATAATTTCTAATTTGCCCAGCCTTGACCAGAGGATTGTCCAAGGATGAGTTCTGCCATACACGGAGGAAGTTCCAGAAGCTTCTCACAGGAGCAACCCCAGCAACCCCTCCTACCAAAGCTCGCAATTGCAAACCCAAAACATGTCAGGAGATTTTTTTTCCTGTCCAGATTAAAACACCTAGATCATGATCATGTAAAGAAATTAAAAATTGGGAGTAGTAAAGTTGACCCTTTTTACAAGGGCATGTGCCAATAGGACAAACAGTATCTTTAAACTGAATGGGGGTTAGTTTACATTAGATGTTAAGAAGGAATTTTTTTATTGGGAGGGTAGTGAGACATTGGAACAGTTTGTTCAGAGAAACTGTGGATATCTGGTAGTGTTCCAGGTCAGGTTGAATAGGCTTTGAGCAGCCTGATCTAGCTGAAGGTGCCCCTGCCCATGGTTGGAATGAAAAGATCTTTTAAATTCCTTCCAAGCCAAACCATTATATCAATCCATAATTCTAAATTTATCTTATGTTAATTTACTCTCATCCTTGTGCTAGTAAATTTCTTGGGAAACTATTTATAATGTATATATGTAGATATAATTAGGATAAAAAAAAACATGTCTTCTTAAGAAATAGTATTTGGAGGTCTTTCTTTTCTTAATATTCTGTTTAAAATTAAGAATTAAAAGAATCATGATGGAAAGACTCAAACTTTAAAAAGTCATGTCATAATAAAATTATGATGCTCTTCAAGACTGATGAAAATTTGATTTTTAGCCACCACTCTTTCATGTAACTTCAGTTACAGCTGTAAGAGAGAATAAACAGTATCAAATAATTCCTGCCTAATGTTCTGAAGTATTCAAATGACTACTGATAGAATGTAATGTGTTTTTGTAGTAATAACTTTGCAGTACTTATAGAGTTTTTTTTTTTTTACTTGTATTCCTTCTTTCTTTAAAAAATAAAAAGAGCAATAGATCTCATTATTTCTTTTTTTGTGAATGCAGTGATAGCATGCATTTTAAGGTCATGTTCATGTGTTAAAACATTTATGAAAATGCCTTTGAATTATGAACTACCATACAATCTTATCTGAGAAATAAAATGACTGTGTATTAAAAATATGCTTTGGCTAGACTTTTTCCAAATATCAGTTATCAGTATGGTTCAAGAGATTCACTTTTAAAGATATTTTCTTTCATATTTTGAATGTTCAGATGATGAGAGCAGGTGCTTAAAACCAGGAATTTCCTGTTGAGTTTTTGCATATTTAAACACATTTAAAACTTTATGAATATACAGTTTTGAACAAGGGTGAAGGAACAAGTTGTGACCTGTCAATTCTTATTATATCAGTTACTTATCATTAGTTGGAAAGTATATTGGATTTTTTTTCTTTTTAATGAAAATTCTCCTAGGGAGAGGAAAGCATTCTGTTCATAAATTATGGTATCTTGGACAACTAGCAAGATTCTTTCAAAACACCTGTGCTTAATTGTCTGTGATAATTTATTGAGAGACTCTACACAGTGATATTCAAAATACACCAGTTACTTGAGCATGAGCTGCTCTTGTGCTGAATTACTATTTTCCCTACAGTGATGCCAAAATTTCATAGTTAAAGAATGGAACCCTACTAAATAGAGTGCTATTAGAGTTTTCCTCTCTGCTGTCAGTGATAAATCTTACAAGTAAAATGGACCTAATCCTCAGTTATCCAGTTATTTCTCGCTATGAATTCCATATTCTGGAACTAGAAAAAAAACCCCATCGGATATCTTAAGAATATGTGTGTATATGTGTGCATATGATAACATAAAGCTGAAAACTGTGATACTACTCAAAACGTTATATATTTTCTGCACATTTCATATCCTGGAAGTAGACCCCTTAAATAATCTGTATACCTATCAGTGGTCAAAAAAACCCCTTAAAAGGGATCACAAACAAGTTTACCTTTATGCCTATCACTTTGGAGAAGTATTTCAAGTTTTACTCTCAGAATTTAATGTAGATTAATTGTTTCTAGGAAGCTATTGCAAACAATAAACTGATTTCTCCTTAACCTTTCAGTCTGATATTTTCAGATTTGTACTTTTGGTCCTTTATAAGGAGCAGCTCTTGTTTTGTTAGAGAAGCAATTTCAAACTCTTTTCTTACAGCCTTAACCTAGAGAGAATATTTTAGAATCCTAAAATATATGATTTTGATCTGGTGGTGATGGTGGCAGGGGCAGGTTATGGTGTATTTTTACTGTTGTCAGCACCTAGAGCCTTTCACCAAAAGGAATATGATTTTCATGTTGATGTTTTTGAATTTCTCCTGCAGAGATCCACTCCAAATAGTTTTCATATGTTTGCTAACACTCCTTTACACTTTGGTTTCCTTCTTTGGTATCAAACTCCATACTGCATTCAAAATTCATATATGTGATACTTTTCATGCATGTTACATATGATTTCTTTTTTATGTCTAGAATAATGGTTGTCCTGCTCCAGTTCTTTTTTGTTTATTGCTACAGAGTCTCTGTGCCCCATCTCTTATCCTATATCTCATCTCTCTCACTCTACCCCACATATGCTGCCTCCCACCCTGAGGCTGCCTTATGCCTCAACACACTGGGATTTAGGTTTGAAATATCTCATTCTACGTGGAAAAATTGCTTGTTACTAGTATCCATGCAAAGCTCTGGGCATACCACACAAAGATAAACACAAGGAAAACAAATTAACCTTTGACATCTGACCAGTTGGAGAAATGCCTGCCACACTTAAATTAAGAAAAACAAGGTTAGAGGTAGGTCAAGAAAAGTTCAGAGCCTGACAAGCCTTACAAACGTCAGTCCTCAGTATAAAGCATGTGATCTGTTACTGGAAATGGAAATAGACATTCCAGGTCCCCACATTTACATTTTGAAGATTTCAGGAAATGTCTTAATACTCTCCTTGGGCTCATGGGGTAACTGTGTAGCCCTACAAATTTGCCATTGCCACTACAAGTATCGTATTTGCAGAGCCTCAGACTTGTTCTTTCTCAACACTTCTTGTCTGCCCAGCTTGCTTTGACTTGAGATTAAATCCAAACAATGGATACTGTCTTCCAGAATTTTGCTAATTTTGGAAAACAGAGCAGGGACTTCCAAAAATTGAATGTCATTCCAAATGCATTTAAATGGAATTATGTTACAGGGTAATTTAAACTTATTCTGTACAATCTGTATCTATGTTGCTGTGTTCAAACTGTACTCTGCTATCAATACCATGACAGAGGAGCTCTTCTAGGATTTATACTGGCTAGCAGTAATTCTGCTCTGAGAAGCAGTGATGCATCTATTTGAGGTTCAAATCAGAAAAAAAAAAATCATAAAAGAAAGACTGTTCCAATGTAAAGGAAATTCAAATATGGCAATATGAGATTGGTCAAGTTCACAAATAGGCCTGTGAATGAAGTTGTATGAACTTGAACAGTACTGAAAGATTGATTTTTGGATGAGGAAAAATACTTTACTTCCTATAGGAAAAAGGTAAATAAAATCAAATTCTGCTAAGAATTACATGCTCAAAAAAGCAATTCATTTCTAAAGCAGTGACATAGTCTGGCTTATAGTAATGGCTGATATGCCTCACTTGGGGCCAGAGACTCACTGATAATGCTTACATAAAAGAAGATTAATTGTGTTCATGCAAAGAAAGGTACAAGATTTATTCAATGATTGATTGATTTGATTGATGAAGATTCTGACAGGACAGTTATGGATGAATTGTAGGTACAGTAATGGAAAATTCCATAGGACACAGGCTCTGTAAGAAAGGTCATATTTCTACAGCAACTCCTAGTGCTGATTCTTCAAAAAATGATTTATTTTTCACAAAAGAAAGTTGTGAATCTCTATAGTGAAGTGAAAGCAACAAGTTGATACAATGTTCTTGAATCTGCTCTATGCAGAATTTTAAATGGTTTCTGTTTATCCTTCAGAACGATAAAAATTTTAGCCTTGACTCCATCACAACTTTGAGACCAGTATGAAATCCTAGACCATGGATATTGACAATCTATGGGCAAAAGCTCACATGCTACACAAAAATATTAAAAGTATTTTATCTGAATCACAACAATGACCAATTCTGCTATAATTCATCTTAAAGACTTGGGTTTTTTTTTTATTATTGTGGGGAATGTTATTTGCATTTTAGATTTAATCCAAGGGATAAGTGCTATCAGCACAAGTAGTGTGCAGAGATGGACTTATGTGCTGAGATGTACAGAGGAAATATTAATGAAAAATATGGTATAGGAATTTTGTTCCTGTAGTAAATATTTTATGCAAGCTGCTGCAAGTATGAAGTCCTTACAAAACTTTAAAGATTTCATGTCTTACATAGCTTACATAGTTAAGGAATAAAATAAAGCTCATTAAATCTTATACACACTAAGTCTGGCATCCCAGGAATGCTTAACCTAGTAGAAGCCTGGCTTCACTGGACACAATCCCACTGAGCTGGGTGTTTGCTGGCTGGGCAGCTACAATCACTCAGAAATATTCAGTGGCACAGCAATGTCCTCATCCTTTCAAGAACTGATTTGCAATCCATATGGAAAATCCTGAGAGGACACCTGAAAAGCTAGTACAGTGCTTAATGCAGTCTGTGAGGAAGTAAGGAGAACGAAACTCAGCCATTACACAGCCAGGAATAAACTAAATAGGAGAAAAGAAATAAATTATTCTCTTTTTCTGTATGGCCTAGTGCTTTGACTGCTTTTATGGGGTATGTATTAATCCCTCTCTTTTAGCAGGTTTCCCTGGAATGCAGCCTCCCAGTTCAGAGGTGTCTCTCCACAAGGCTGTTTTGCAGAAGGTGAAATAATTATCTTTTCTGAGGAGTAATGCTGAGCCAGATTAATTTTAGAAGGGAAACAGGAGGATGAGATCCCCAATAGCTGTAGCTTCTTTGCACACTATTCTGGCTCCTTATAGGCTCAGCACCCTCAAATCTTGGAAATACACGTGTGACTTTAGGTGATCTGAAAAGAAATGGATGAAGTCACCTGTCCTTAGACTGGAGTTTTGAATCTACTGAGGAATGATTGCTCTTATCCAAGAATTTTAGGTGTATACTAGAAGAAAATGCATGTAGAATTTTGATATTGAAGCTTCATTTTGATATTGAAGCTTTATTTTGATATTGAAGCTTCATTTTGATCTAGTTGCCATCCATTAAGGAAACAGAGGAATAGTGGAAAATCTATAAGCCAAGTAAATGAAAATATTTGCTTCCTCTAGCGTTGCAAACTCATAACAAACTGCCTGTGGATGACGCACAGAAAAAGAATAATTTGTGGGAATTATTCAGCAAATAAATTCAAATAAGGGATGCATTTGAGAACATAATAATCTGCTCAATGACAACTAGCAAACAAAGAGAGGCAAAAATTGTCAGATAAATGACACACTATGAATTATTCACTGAGTTTTGCAACATGTTGATTATACTCTGTAATCAAATACTGTGCAACTCATTTAATCAGTGCAACTGAAGTCTGGGAAAGAAACATGGTTACACAGCTTACTGTTAAGACTGATGAGGTTAGTTTGCAAAATATCTAGCTCCACAGATTTAACCCTTCTGAATCTCTTTTTCCATAATATGGTTCATTTGACTAGCCACAATGATGATCATAGAGACTACTTTTCTTATTTTAGAAGGCAGTTTTCCCCATTGTTTAAGTGCTAGGCATTAGCATTTATTTAACTGGAAGTTGCTTTATATGTTAAAGGAATATTTTGTTGGGGAAATTCTGTTCCAACTTAGTTTACACAAAAATAATTTCCATATATATTTCTGGAGATAATTCTATGTGATTCTAACAATGATACATTTCATGAAAAGTGTACATTTATTCTTCAAATATTAATTGAATGTCAGTGTCATCATTCAGCCCACAGGAAGAAAGTAAGTACAACTAAAGAGTATAGAAACACTATATATAGTAAAGAAAAGCAAGGAAGAGACATAGGGCAGAGGAGGCATAAAACAAAGCTCCATAAATATACCCAGAAAATATGATAGATGGGAGACACAGGCCCTTGTAAAATGACCTGAGCTTCACCTGTGTCCCTGAATGGCAGTCAGGGTCACTCCAGGGCTAAAGCAGGAATAAGAATACACCACTAAATTGGTATGAGCTGCACAGTGTGACAAATAGCATGCTAAAGTAGGCACTGAGAGAAGGTTGTGCTGATCTTCAAATGTAGATCAAAATGCAAAATGTCTAGAAAGAGATTTTCTACAGCTATAATATCAGTTTGTTCCCCATAGCAGAAATAAGAGAATTCCCAATTTAAAGTGTCCCTAAGTGTGTTGTGTTGGGTTAAGAAAAACATTAACAGTCAAGGGGGTCTCACCCACTTTCTCTGGTTTGTACTAGAGGAGCCCATGATTATTCTACATTTCACCACTTAGAGACATTAAAAGATACAGAACACAACTCTTCCTACACCAACTTTAAGTCTGGTCTCATGCTACATATCCTGAAGTCATCACTGTTAAAACCCTTAATGCCATTCTGTGTGGAATCACAGGCACTCTCATGCTGGGAGGAATTAGATCTTTTAAAGTGAAACATGGAACTTTCTCTAAATTTACTGAATTTTTTTTTAACTATTTCAGTATTGCCACATGTTCTGAGTCTTAAAAGTGCAAGAAAATGGACAAAGGTTTGGCTGTTAAATTAACAGGACAGATTTGCACTCTGAAGAAATGTTGAAATCTAAATTGAGCATACTGCCATTTCTCTGAGCTTTTATGTTCCATTTTAAGTAATGATAAGACAAATTGTATCCCGTTCCAGCATGAGGTGGTGAGTTTGAGATCAGTCATCATAAGAAACATCATAAGAAATCTGAAGCAAGGATATCTTGAGGATCTTCATGAATAATGTTGATAGACTCCATAAAAAGTAGAACAGTATTTGGAGTGAAAGCCAAATAGCATTGAATTATGATTTCTGTTTGGGGAAGTGGTTCTGTTATGAAGCAGAAAATCCTTATTTTCCATATCCTTATCTTGTTCCATGAGTCTTTCAATCTATTTTCTCTCCTCTGTTCAGCTGAGGAAGGGAGTAACAAAGTGAATTTGGTGAATACCTAGCAATCAACTACGTTAAATCCACCACAGTACTCAAAAAGACAAATACTCCACAAGAGAGGGGGAGAATATGGAGTGTTCTGTGAACATTTTGAAAATCAGTAGTGCAATTACCAGTGTGTGCTGGGGACATATCTTCCTGCTCATGGCATTTTGTGAGGAGTTAATGAAAAGTTACTCAAAAACAGGAATATTTGTCAGTGTATTACCTGTCAGAGTATCACATTTCCTGGTGAAATGTTCTGGATAAAAATACTGCACTGTGGGTCAAACGAATATATGTGAATAAAGCAACACCAACTGCCTGTTTGGAGATGGTGCTTGCCCCGGAAACAAAAGTGATAAAAAGGCAAGGACTACAAACATCATCTGGATTAAATGGTTACCAAGAGGTTACCACAAGAATTTGAAAGGACCGTGAAGAAGAGAGCACAGAAGCAAACAGGGCAGTGGGGGCACCCCAAGGCTACACAACCAGAAGGGGATGGGGAGAGTGGGATGTCTCTGTCACCTACAGGTGTCTGGGGTTATTTAGAAAAGCATATTTCAGACTGTGAGGTAATCAGTGTTGGGTCCTATTTGTTATATTGATGATATCATTCACTGTGTTGCTAGCTAATAAACTGCTTCAACCATGTTTTGGTTTAACCATATAAACTGAGCAGTTTTTGTCTGAGACAATCTACACAATTTTAGACAGACAAGTCAAAAATTCACTATATACTATATACACTATATATTAGGGAGAAGAAGATGAAGTCATCTGTCATATAGTATATTTCCAAATGATATGGAAAATGATTGAAGAGAATATCAGAAATGCAAATTGTGTGTGGAAAGCAAGCATTCCCAAAATGAGTAAAGACCTTGTCAGAGAGCTCAGTACATCAAGGACGTGTGGTTGAACACACATTCATTCTGTAACTTAATGCATTTCCATTTCTTAAAACTAGTTGCAAATTCAGAGTTTTAGTTGAACATAATTATAAAATTTCAGTAATGAAAGGACTTTTTATCAGCACTAAATATTCCTTCGATAGACATTTTACCTTTTAATTAGTCTTCTGTGCAATAGTTATCTTCCTCTTAGAGTAGCTTTGACATGACACTGTTGGGATCAGAGACCAGAGCTCAGATATCAGAGATGTTGCAATTATGACAATAATTATTTCACCAGCTGAAATCACAAAAGTAAATTTTCCATTGGGAGTAATTTTTGGATGTTTGTTTCAAAATAATTTGATCTTAAGTTAAAAATAATCTTAGAAGTCCAGATTATTTAAATGAGAAAATGTTTCAGATAAGAAATAACAACAATACTCTATGGGAAATCAAAATATAATAATTCCCATGGAACTATCAATATTCTACTGTTTTAATTATCGCATTTAACATTAAAACAGTTCTAACACTGTTTTGTTTAACAAAAAATCATTTCTCCATTTCTGATAATCAGATTGTTTATTTCTCTTAAATCATGATTTGTTCCATTAAAGTGCTTAAATTATCTGAATTTTTAATCAAATTTAGTTTAGAAGATAGTATTACTGAGGGTATCTTTAGACAACATGCTCTTGTTTTAGAGGAGACAATGATATCATGTGAATGGAAAAGATCTTTGAAATCTGATTTTGTTATGTTGTTCATAAGGTATTCAACCAAACATTGAAATATTTATGTTTCCTAATTTGATCTTATTTTGTAAAGTTCAAAGCAATGCAGACAAGCTGTTCCTAATAGCATTTAAGCTTTAACCAGATGTGGTGCTTTTTTTTATTCTTAAGTGGCAACAAACAGTTAACCGTAACTACTCTGAGGATAAAGAAATCCTGGAAATTGAAATACTCAGATGAGTTAAATGGGCAGTCTTAACGTCTCTTGATGTTTGACTGATGATAATGTAGATGTTGGTGAAAATGAGCAACAACAGATAATGTCTCATCACTTTGGGGATATGCATTGCAGACTTCTAGTCTGTTTCAACTCTTTTAGTCTTTAAAACAAAACTTCCTCATATTAGTAAAATAAGTGTATATATATTTAGCCCTTCATTTTAAAACTCTAGCAAAAACTTCTTTTAAATTATTAAAAATACTTTCAAAATTTTCATATTCACTAAGTATTAATGGATCAAATAAGTCCTCCTTCCCCAAATGTTTTGAGTTATCCCAAGGACACATTTCCTTGAAATATTGGTGTTTACTAGTGCTCAGATTAGCTTTCATAAACTGGAGTCATGAAACAAAAATAAAATCAGACATTGCCTAAATTTCTATGTCAAAATTTGTTTCTCAGCATATTTAAAAAAATACACTGGTTTTCTACATAAATAACATTTCATCCACGGTGGTATTAAGGCAGGTCAAGGTGGGGAAGAACACTCTCTTCTTCAGGAACAGGCCATGTTGAGTCAGGCAGTAGAAGAGCAAAAAACTAAAAAGCTACATTTTGAAAATTTTTGAGAATTCCAGAAAGAGTCCTTCAGGGAAAGGGGATATGTGTCTATTTTAACCATATTATGAGTATCTATCCTTGGCAAGCAACTTGTTGGGCTAAATGTTTGTTTTTCAGATGTGTTTGGCTCAGCAGTTTTATCTCAGCACAGAAAATTCCTCTAGAGCTGTTGTAATTAGTGTTTCTGAGTGTAGCATGGACAACTGGACAGAGGCACTTGGCAGATCCATGGTACACCCCAACACACCCAGCTCATGATGGTCACTGCCCTGGTGTTTGTGAGCGGCTGTAGGCACAATAAATGTTCTGGCACCTGATGCTATAAAATCATAAAAGGCTACACTCCACAGCACAGGGCAATCCAGTAAATGTTCACTGTGTAATGTTTACTTTATGGAAAATTTATGTTGGCTCCTAAATGGATTCAAGCTTGCAGTAAAGCAATACTCATCTCTATCTGGCTGCTTATTTTCACAAAAGCTCTACAAAATTCATTTTGTTCTGGTATGTTTTCTGAATTTGGTAGAGATTCTCTAACAGAGCTACAGATTATTAGGGATAGAAGTACACTTAGCTGAACACTGAGCCATAAACATTTTGCTCATATAACGTCCTCAGACAGGATATGGAAAGAAAAAATTCACTATTTCAGATTTCTCCATGCATTTCCTGCTTTTGAAGCCAATTTTTAAAAAAACTAACAACAAACCAAAACACATAAACAAACAAACACACCCCCTCCAAGCCTCAAGACGATGTTGGTTTTTTTTTCCTTTTTGTTTTATTTTGTTGGGGTTTTGTTTAGGTTTGGTCGTTTTGCTGATTTGCCCAGGTATCAAAGAATTGTTTGCAGGGACAAGACATGCCCAAGTTCAAGTATTTCAAGTAGATATATTTACAATAAATGTTGGATTTTTTTTATTTTAAATTGCTTTAATTTGCTGTCGAGTTTTCCATGGCTAAATAGCTCAAGTTTCTAAGTGTTTTTACTTCCAGTAAATTTTGAATGAAGGGAATAAATTCAGGTCACAACTGACAGCTAAAATAAAATAAAATACGCCTGTGTACAAATCTGTAATTAGCTAGAATGAAATATTACTTATTTAACACTAATAACAATGAAAATAAAAGCCTTTTTATATGCATACAAGTCTGTGGCAGAAATTTTGTTCTTCCTCAAACTTTCCGTTTTTATTTAATTGCTTTCTATTCCACAGTATTTTCTGTGGCTATGTAGGACAAGTATTTCTCCAAGATATTTCATGACTATTAATAGAATATAGCTACAAACTATCAAACCTATTTCTGCAAGTCTGGAGAATCACTGCTCTTAGACAGGTGGTGTGTTCTTTGCAATTATCATCCTCGGTACACCTATTTATCCATGAGATAAAAAACTTAATACATGTGTGATTACTGTATGTGGGAAAATCCTTCAAAGTCTTGGAAGGAAGAAGATAGTTTCAAATAAAAACTCAAAACTATGGATGTTCTTCTGAGATATTTGAATTCCCTGACTCAGGAAAATTAGACTGTTGCATACAGGAGCTGAGGATTTCTGAAAGATTTATGTTGTTAGCTTTTCATTTTAGTAGAAATGTTAGAAAGCTGTCCATACCCCCTCTAGTTTTGCAATTTCTACTGCTAGTCAAAGCTGAAAATGCAATTTCAAATGAAACAGAAAATGTAACTTTTAATGAAAAAGTATACATAAAATTGAAAAAGTTATGTCAACCTTTGGAATTTCAGACTCTAAAGAATTTCAGAAGAGTCTTTTTAACTTGGTTTGTTTGTGTATTTATTTATTTATTTATTTATAACTTATAAATATATATTTAAATATATATGTGAACTTAAAAAACCTGAGATTCAATTATCTATAGTGGTGTCTACTTCTGGTTGATTTTTCTTTTCATTTTTCTCTTTTTCTTTCTTGTTTTTGTGGATAAAATAATTTGTTAATTCTGGTGACATGGTTAAGGAAAATATTGTCTGCATTTGTTAAATAGTTGTGGTTTGCACTTTCAGTCTCAGAAACACTAATTATGTGAGAGAGCCATGCTCAAGTACAGTTTGCATTCAAAAATTGTCTTTCTTTCACCATGTGAAGTGTGATACCACCTTGCTTTTTTTTTCTGATAAGTTACCATTAAAATGTATGAACAATGTGACCATATATGAAGCAAAAGCACCTCAGATTTCACTGATCACAAATACAACAATTTGGAAATAAGTTCTATATTAACAAGTTCAATAATAATTTATATAAATGTATTAAAGGCTTTCAGTAAATGCAGGAGAGGATTAAACATGGAATTTGAAAAACAATATTAATTGTAAAAGACTTTTTGATGAAATTATTTAAAGTTAGTAAAAAGTAGGGGATAAAAAAAGAAAAAATCATATTTCCTTGATCCTGAAAAAATATCTATTTGCAGTTAGATATTTGCGTAGTTTGTTTTCAAACTCTCATTTTTTATCCTGTGTCTCAAAGATCCTTGTCACTTTTCCAAATCCCTGTCTGTCCCTCTTTTGTATAACAATTCTAATGCAGCCTTTCCTACTGACAGCTAATTCCTTCTCCTCCTTGTAATCACTGTTATCTTCCCCATACTGCACCACACTTCTGAGGATTTTAAGATCTGTAGGACAAAACCTCACAGTAACCTCCAGCTAATTCATTATATCTCTTACATTGTATAAAAACAACACAAACAAGGAAACTCACATGTTCTTTGCTGTTAATCTTTCTGAATATTTTCTTTTCCTGGAGGCATAAAATTGCTAAATTATTCTAAGGAAAGATGACATAAGCCCATTAGAATCAAACCACCAATTAGTCCCACTTTCTGGGTTTCTTATTGATCCCTTGTTTTTTGTCCATTTACCCTGCAAATTGCTAAAGGCATGGCTAATGTCTTTTATAGCTCACATTGCAGTTGCCAAAGGATAGTGTTTACTAGGCAATTAAAAAAAAAGAAAACACTACTACTGACCTCTCCCGCCATAAGCATAATGCAATGCACAATGCAAGGGAAAAAATTACCTGAAAAAACCTACTTCTACAGGATTTTTTTTTTCCTTTTTGTTAACCAATTTGACATGCAGAAGCTGTCATTTATAAGGTAAAAGGTATTTTTACTGAAGCTATCTTATGATCATTGCCTGTAGTTGATTTAGACTGTAGACTGAATTCTTCTCTCCACTTCAGCAAGAGTATAGGGTACCCTGTATATAATTTTATTACTTGCAATTGCTTCAGGTTCTGAAATTATCATCTTTTCCAGTATCTCATAGCTGAGAATCCAATTGTTTTTTCCATGTTTGCATCTTGAAAAGGTAAATATGGAACATTCCTTTGCTGTAAATCAGTAAATGTTGCTGCTTGATACCTTTTATATACTCAGTATTTTGACAGGAGACAATCCCTCCATTTCATGCTTTTACTTCTTTTCAGTACCTTCACACTGAATATACATCCCAAACACTGATAATTTCCTCCTGTTGCCAACAGCCTGTACCTAAATCTTTAGTGGGTCATTAACTTCAATCCAAATACTAATTGCAGAAAACATACTGTACTCATAAAGATCCAATCTAAGGAGAGAAACTATGCTTTTTTCTTTTTAAATCTAGAGCTAATAGCACGAAATGAGAAATATTTTGTCACTTAGGGACTATTCTTCCACTCACTAAATTCTATAATTCCAGACTGTAAAAATTTATTTTGTTAAGGTGGACTGTTGCCAGAAGTTTCAGGGACTTCAAAGAAAGAAATTACCTTACCTTTTCTAGTGGTAAACTCATAAAAAGAAAATACAGCCATTCCTAGAAAAGGAATTGTCTAATTGTAGTAGATATTCTTATCTGTGTATTCATCCATTTAAGATTAACAGTGCTTCCTGCCACTGACATTTAACTTTAGGATTAGACTCTGCTTTTTGCTTTCACATTTTTCTTCCAGATCGAATTGCAGCCAGAGAGAAAGGAAATCTGAGTGTATCCTCTTTGATTATTTTCTTGGTTTTGTTTTGTTTGTTGTTGTTGTTGTTGTTGTTGTTGTTGTTTTTAATCAGAACATATAATAGGGCTCTTGCTTTGGGTTGAGAAGGATCGTTGCATTTGACACAAACCTAATGGTTCTTCTCATGATGGTTTTTACAAACCTATGCTTAATATACCTGTAAATAGGAGTAATATCTGTCCCTTACATCTTCCCAGAAAAGATAAAAGGAGACAATTCACTATGGTGATATTGCCATCTAAGTTTTCTCATTTTGTATGCAGCTATTTATCCTGTTCCCATTGACTAGAATAAAATTCTAGTAACTGATTTTACTGAAATCAGAATTATGTTTTATTTATAGGTGCCTGTGTATCTCTTTAGCACTGATCAGAAAAAAATAAGTATTTGGTTGCTTCCTAGTCACCTATCCCTATATAAGCATTTCTCAGAGAAGCAACCTCTTTATATAAATTCCATATTCATGCCAAAATTTTCAAAGGAAAGTCTTTCTCCTTGTATTCCTTCATAGGTTCTGTAAGAAGAAAATAGGATGGTTCATAATAAGATTTTAAAATTATAAGCTAAGATAAACACATTATTTGCCATACATCACTCAAGTTTCACATTGTCACAGGAAGACTATCATTTCAAATACAAAGCATGAAAGAGGAACACAGATTGTATTATCTCAACAATACAGGTCATTTATGAAGCAGCCTCATTATAAAAATTACACAAAACTATGACATTTATGTTATTCTTAGATGAAACAGAAAAAAGGTACTAACCTGGATATTATGAATAGAAACCATATTTCATGCATTCTTCAGCACAGCAAGGCAACCAGCTGGGATCATTTTCTGTTTCTTACACTGGCACAGTGCAAAGTGACACAAGTAAGGTAAGAACTCTACCTGGGGTTTTTTGCATCAAAATCAGTGAGTCAGCAAAAGAGAATTTTTTCAATTGGACAATTTTAGACATGTAGAAAATAAGACTTGAGAACTAGGATGTTCTAATTCTATTATTTTAAACACGGGTATGTTGTTTGTTGCTCTCATATCAAAAGAATAATCTCAAAATGTGATAAAAGTATCAAAAGTTCCTTTACATCATTTTGTGCAAAAAGTTTAGAATTTATAAACTCAATATAGCTATGAGGACATGAGAAAAACCCTAGTAAGATAAAACCATTGAGCCACATACATACAATCAGATTTGTTTCAAAAACACTTGAAGAATTTATTTTTTTTATCCTATGTTAATTTAAGAAAGCTCTTAAATCCCTATAAAATTCTTATAGTAAAATTTTACCTGGTAAAATATGTTATTTAACCTTCAATACCATGTAATATTATTTTAAAAAAACCCTTTTTTCCCCTTCAAAAATTACTTCCTCAAATTAAAAAATATAGTCTTTAGGAGCTGTTTGCCATTAAATCTCATTAAAATTCTTTCTGAAACTGACTGTAACCTTTCACTTGTAGCAGATCAGTTTACTGAAATGATGTCATCAAAAAATTGTCTATCTCATCATGGAATGAGTTCTTCTGACCAGTCTCTTTAATTTATTCAATAATGTGCAATATGTTGACATATTTTATTCAGTCATAAAATATGACTGAATGATTTTTTTTTCAATTATTTCTCAATGTTCAGAGCTTTGTATCCTTCCTAAAACACATTCCCCTTTGATTATTCCTCAATTATTTTTGCACATAAGTCATTAATAACAAAATTTAAAAACCCTTAACAAGTCACAAGTACTGTTTTATTTCAAGAACTATTAATAGCTCTTGAAAATTTTCAATGTCTGTGAAGAAAACTGTACAAAAATTACTTTCATACAATGAATTCTTTAATTATTTCGTGACACAGATTTTCCTAATTATATAGTTTTGGAATATTTGGGGAAAAAAGAAAACAAAACATATTAAGATAGGTCACAGTAAGTTCCAGTTCTTTTTAAATGTGATGTCAGCAATATTTATACTGTCATTTGAAACAGCTTTCAGGGCTCAAGGGAAGCCTTTCCCTTAGGAATTTTTTGTAACCAGTTGTCACATTATCTGGTAGATAATAGCTTTAGAATTCTTAGGAGAAGTGTTATTAATCACTTTTTTTGAAACAATTTATTCTCAGACAGAATGCTGATTAAAAATGAGCTAAAGTAAATTGCAGGTGAATAAAATTGGGTCAAAGTTATCTAGATGAAGAAGACAAAGAAAGTCTAGCAATTTTACTGGGACATGAAAAAACCTGAACAAAAATCCAACAACCAAACAGAAACTCTTATGTTTTACAGGCTAAAACTTTTCCTCTATTTCCTCTGGAAAGTATTTTTTTTTTTTTTACTGCTTTATACAAATATGACACCTTTGTTACTTTGTGACTTTAATTAATCAAGTCCTTGATTCATTTGTGATATTATGTTCTGGGCATGTGTAGATGAGAAAGAAATTCTGGAAGATTTTTATACTTCTTTCTGAAAATTGAAGCAATCAAGAAAAAAAATCATGACAACAAAGACATAGAACTCCATCATTCCCAAATTTCTTTTAGCTGTTGTTTACATCACATTGTATTGTATTTATACAACAATTATTCTAGGAATTCTTTTAGGATCAGTGAATTTTTTTTAGAGAAGATGCATAATGTGATTACTCTAGGGGTTTGCTAAGATGGACATCTTATCTTTTCCTGTGCATGAGACTCAGTATGAATTATCTTCTATTTTGAGCATTTTTCTAGTATGGTAATTCCTTTGATCATGAAGGTTCATTTTACCTGGTGAAAATACACATGAAATTTCTGCTCTCACCCTGATTCTCTTTTAATTACAGTCACACTCTTCTATTCTCCTACTCTAGCTATTAGTCCACAGTTTTCCTGTTCATGTCTGTGAATGAACTAAAGCCCCTTTTTTTTGCATATTGTACAGTTTCTATTTATAACAGAAGAAAATTTCTCTTCACTACTGTCAATTAATGATAAAGAATAATAATTCAAAGCAAAAACTTCTAAAAAAAATAAAAATTCAAAACTTTGGCTAATGTATACAATAGTGATGGAGAAAATACTTCCTTCTAATTATGTTTTCTGTTGTTTTTAGTTGCAATGCATTCCAATGTTTGTATATGCACATGTATATATTCACACACAACTTAAGGTGTGTGTATTCTTTTAAATTCATAAGAACTGTAACACCTATTCAGATTCACAAGGTTTCTCTTCATGTGCTACCATGATATAAAATAACAGTTGAGAAAATTGGTTCTTTATCCTTTCACTTTTAAACAGTAATTTAGCTAAGAGAGGTTGTGCTAATTATCTCTGCACAAGCTGTTCAAGTTATACTAGGTAACAAGTCTGCAATTTATCCCTGACTAACTGTATTGATTTCTCCCTTGCCAGCTATAATCAGATAAATAAACCAATAAGCAACACTTGTTCTTATCATCTCTGCAGTTGAACAATACTCAGCTTAATTTACTGCTTTCTGGCAAACATCCCTGCAGAACTTACCCTTTTCATATCTAACTGGCATATGAGCTATCTGCTCATACCTGATATATCATTTCCCTAATAGCAGAAAAGTAAAGCAAAGTGAATCCCTAGTGACCATATGGCTGCTTTGGGAGTCACATTCCAATGCTTTAGTCTTGCTTTAAATCAATGTTTGCATTGTTTGGGGTTTTAACATCTAATTTGCTGGTAATAGCAGCTGTTCTGTTAGCTTATGCATGGATACACTTATTTACTCTTCTCTCAGCTGCAAGCAATGCTATATTTTTGAGAGATTAATTTTGAAATATTTCAACATCCTTGGATTTGACTCTGCTATTTTTGATTTCTCTTGCTTTAGGAAAACAGGAAGCTTTGAACATCTCTTCTTGTTGACAGAGATCTGACACGGCTGAACATGTTACCAGGCCAACCATTTGAAAAGGTAGATCTAAGATAAGTAGCAAACATGGAAATTGGTTTTTAATATTTAGTCCTTTTCTAACTGTGAGATGGTTTGAAAGAGATTTATATTAGCTACGCACTATGACTCAACCAGGGTAGCACCTTTCCCTTGGATCTTTGTCTCTTGAGGCTGGCAATTTTTCATTGAGTGCGAAAGTCTAACTCTGCAGCTGAGATACAGAAAATATACCTTAAATTTCCTTCTTTATTTAAAGTGTATGAGAGGTGAAAACCTGGATCTTCTGTATCCAGGTAGATATTATATCAAAATGTATTCTCTTCACCTTACACGTTTAATTAAGAAACACACACTAGGAGTGGTAAGACATTATGCAACAGTAGTTCTTAAGTATCTTAAACACCTCATAGATATCTTTATTCTACAATATTAAAGGCAATTGATTTTGAAGATAAAAGATGTCGAGATCTCTACTTCTGTTTCAGAGGGAACAAAAGAGTTATCAAGATGTAGAATTTGTTATTTTCACAGAAGAAAGCATGCTTCTTTCCACCTACTCCTATGTGTTTTGCACATGAACTGAACTTCACTCTAGGGAACACAACAATAGGAAAAGTACCTGATTTGTTTTTTACTAAATTTCTTTTTTAACTTTTTTTTTAAATGCGCATTAGATTTACTGTTTACCAGTATTCATTACACAGCTGCGAGGGAGACTGCAACAAGTAACTGGGTTGGCTTTGGAATTTCCAACTGAAGATTTTCATCTCATAACCTTCTCAGGCTTTTCCTTTCTGAATTAAGCTTTCTAGAGTTCTTTTACTTGAGTGCTATGATTTCAAGGATTTATACTCAACTTCAATTTTCTTGCAATACATCCATTTGCACCTTTTTCAGGATTTGCATTGCCATTACACAACGGTTTTTTTTCAGGTTTGTATATAATGTAGGGAAAAGTTCTATACATTCAAAGTCTAAGTCCAAGTAGAATACAAGTGATGTTAATTTGGGGGCCTTTTTATGCATTCTCATGCAACAATAATTGTTAGAATGGTAATTTGGACTAGCTTATACAAGGCCTTTACACCTTCAACAATAACAACAAGGTGAGAGGAAGACGTTAAGGTAATCAGAGAAATTATAACATGTCCAGGGATGTAATATGGATTATTTTGTGCCAATGAAAACTCACAAATTTGCATTCTGGACCAATGTGAACAGTATGTGAACAGGCACTCTGAAAGTGAGATTGGAGTAGGGCATCATAGTTAGCTCAGTCAAAGTACAATAGCATCTAGTGGTGTTTTCCACTGGGATGACTAATTTTTTTTTATATGTGGTGATGCCTCAAAACTGTCACACATGGCTACCATATGTTTTCTGAAACTTTATATATCTATTATCCATATAGGCCATGAGAGTAAAGAGTGGAATATAGTGAATGTAGTGAGGATTTATTTTAAAAATTACTGGTTTTATTTGGAAAAAATACTCCTACTCTTCTCCTGTTGAACTATTTCAGTATTAACTGACTATTGCAGCCTTGTGTTGTACCACTTAGTAAAAAATACTTTGCAAGTTGCAAGTGGCAGCAGCTCACATTAAAATTCAGTGTAAAATTTTCAGCATCATTTCCCTTTACAAGAATTCTGAGACTTCCCAAGCCCAAAATTCATCTATGCCTCAATCCGTACACTTTTCTAATACAGAAATTATCCACCTGGTCTGAACTACTGTTCCAGCTGTAATTGGTAAATCACTGACATGTGCCCCTGCAGGATGGTAATGTGACCCCTGTACTCATTAATGGGTGTCTGCTCTCCTTTTGCAGCTGAGTTAACTAGCAGTTTCATTGTAAATCTAAAAATGTTACAGAAAGTGGCATTTATGTTATAATAACCTTTGCAACCCTCTGACTGCTCCTCCAACCTGGAGCTCTGAACACAGTTTAATATTTTCAGATAAGTTACTACAGTTTTCCAGGCGTATAATATGTGCTTATGTGGATTTTTAATTAAGATCCTCCCTAGGTGTCCCAGAACACAGTAGCAAAATACCATTAAATGATGGACCAGGATCGGGCCCCCATTGCATAAAAAGTGTAAAATTGACATTACTTTGCTCATTTGCACAGCGGCCAAATTCCATTAAAAAAGGCACCAGTCCTGTAAGTGAAATGTGTCCTCTCTCACTCTTCATAGTGTTAATAAACTCTAGACCAATAATAAAAGATCCCTTCAATTTTTACACTCAGTCAAGAAATTGTTAAAGGTTCCTTTAACTTATTTGAGTCTTAGACATAAAACAGTTTTTGAACTCTGCCTGTTCTATGTCAGTATTACAAGCTGTTAAGTCACTGTGATTCATATTCCAATATTATCTGCCATACTTTTACACTGGGATTGTTGGTACTGCTGCAGCACTCTAAAACATAACTAAATACATGCTATAACTCTAATGGAATATATTGGCCCAATATAAAAAAAAACAAACCAATTTATTGGCCTAATGTATGAAGCAAAATTTGGTAGGTCATATACTGTCTTCCTCGGCGTTAAAATCATGAAAGTAGTGGGAATAACTATATAGAATTTCAAACAACGATTGCCACTGCTGAAGTTTGTACATCAAGGTTAAAATGACTCATTCAATATGCACATAAACCAAAGACCAGATTTTCAAGAGAAATTATCTTTTGCTTCAGCAATTAAAAAGAATCTGTATTTTCATAAAACCTTTAAGTACCCAGCTTGCCAAGTACCTCACACAATCTGCTTGCTAAGTTTTGTAAGCTGTTTTAAAAGTACAGTGCTGCAGAGACTAATTGCAGCTTTTATGGTTGTACAAAAGATTTTTTGCATCCTGTTTCTGAGAGAAACAGAAATAAATTGAGATATTCACCATGTTTACTGCACCCATGAAATATTCTTCAAAGTTAGTACACAGGAATGTGTAGATGATTCAAATACCCCTTTAGGGCCCCCTTGGAGCTTTCTCCCCTAAGATAAGAAATCCCTCCTTAGGATGACTCATGCTAGAGAAATGTTCACCCCCCTGTAGGCCCTCATGTTATCTTATAGAGTTTTTATTGATCTTTATGTCTTTTAAGCAATTGGTCAAGAAATTGGATAGTTTTCAACTTATAATTCTACTGGTCACTTCTCAATCCACCTCAACCCTATAAAAACCCCTTGATATTCTATATATTCAGATTTTGCTGTCGGACCCCTTTGTAGAAATAAAGTTGTCTACGGAATTTCTGTGCAGCCTGAGGCTGGAACCCTTAGCTCTGGCAGCTACAGGAATGTACAGTTTTGGACATCATCAATAGCTTGTGGCAGATAGTAAATAATGTCTGGTTAGGGTGTAGGCATCTTGGTAACTAACTTTGATCAGATGAATAATTTTCAAGTTGCACTATACATAGGAAGTCAGGAAGGAAGTAAACTGATGAAACAAAATATTTAATTCCTTACACTATTTTATTTGTAATAATCTTATAGTATTTTTTGACAAAAGTGTGATGGTTAATTGTCAGTGCTGCTAATTCCAGGAAATCCTGCCATGCCCACAGTGCCTGAAACTTGGAGAGCCAGCCTGTGTCTGTCTCTGCCCCTTATTTCATTTTCACCACTGAGCTTCCCATGCTTATTGGTTTTATTCAGAATGTATTGAATAACATTTCTGTACCTGTTTTCGTGGAAGGTGTCTGTGGCCATGGCAGTGGGGTGGAAGCTGATTCTTAAGGCCCTTTTTAAACCAAGCCATTCTGTGATTCTTTCATTCTATGATTTTTTTACTGGGATGCTGTCAGGAGGAACATATTCATCTTTTGAGAGACTCAGGATGGAGATGGAGACAAATCAGTATTGAAACCACCTCTCCTAGAAAGAGTGTTTATATAGAACATATATTGAGCATAATCCTTTATATCTTGTTTATGTATTAATTTCTTTCCATTTATAATTTTCCCACTTTAAAGCTCTGATTTTAAGATCAGAGCTTAATACAGCAGTATCAATTTATTTTATCATGGTAGCTAATAAGTTATCAGTTCTGATGGTTTCTGCTGTCTTCCAGACCTTCAACTCACTGATTTTGAGCTGGTGCCGCCACTCTTCATGACACCAAAAGTACTTAACATATTTTTCCCAAGCAGTAATCTACATCACTGAAGAGATTATGCAATTAAACACTGTAAGGGCCCTGAATAGACCAAGAAGCCTTGTAACACCTTACTGCTGTCTTTGGGAGCTCAGCTATATTCAAGGTCAGCTTTAATTTTGTTTAGCTGTATGACATGGTATCAGACCACCAATAAACAGGTGAGCTGTGAGAAGGAGCTGCAGAGTCTCTGTCCCCTTTGCTTGGGATCTGTATTCAAGCTGAGGCCCTAACTCTATGTCCTTGTGTGAGTTCTGTCCCATCTGTGCCTCTCCCCAGCACTGCTCCTGCTGTCCCTGAGGTGGATTCACCACCTTTGCTTCCTAGCCTGGCCTCAGACATGCATGCACACCACTGGCAATCACAGGGCTGTTCTCTGGTCCCTGGCACTGAAACCTCTGCTCTTCTTGCACAGCTACTGTGGATAGTGTCCCTCGAGAGTGGGATCACTGCCCTGCCACCCCAGTCAGTCCTCTCTGCCTTTGCTCTCTCCTAGATTATCATTCCACATTAGGAAATGCAATGGCTAAAGTAAGATGATGTCTAGTACTCTGAAACAGACTTATTAGCAGAGTGTGTGACCATTTCTGAAATGGAGAAGGTGTTTTCAGATAAGGACTAATCTTTACTACAGAAATTCACGGTGTTAGTGATGCCTTAAGATTTAGTTTTCATATTTTCTGTACTGCATTAGTATGTAACTCAGAACCTCATATGAAGTATCAGCAAATTCTCTTCACAATTTAGTTAAACAAAAAAAATCCTTTTCCAGCCTGAGAACCAAGGACACCATAGCAGGTGGCAGGCCCAAAAAAGTATAAACAGCAAATTGAGGAGAGCAATCCGCGAGGATGGGACTTCATACATCCTTGAACACAGAGCATAGATGTAACTTCTGTTACCTTGCACTGAAGTAGTTTTCTCTGAGAAGAAATATGTCCAAATATTTTTTCAATATATTCTTGGACAGTAAATTATTTTTCCTTTCTCAGTTAAGTGTTTTCTCATTCTGCTCTACATGGAATTAGGGAAGAGGGAAGGGGAAACCTTAAATAATAAAAAAATAATACAAATTGCACATATAAACTTGAAAAACTGCTAGACTTGAAGCCAGAAACTATGTGAGATAATGCAGAAAAACATCTTGTGACACACAAGTGAAACCACTTGTGTCATAAGGCACTGGTATTGGTAAGTACATGGAGAAGAGCCCTAATAATATTTCAAATGAAAACAGTATTGACCATCAAACTTTCTCATCCAAAACTGCTGTTTTTCTGGTTTAAAAGAGTTAACATTGGAAATATTTGTTCTTAATATAACGCAATGTAAAGAAGCTGTACACATGTTTAATAGTTCATTATGAATAGGTTATTTGTAGGTTGAGAAAATCTTCCTAGAGGTAGCATTTTCAAGAATGAAAACCAGCATTCAGGCTCCTGCATCACAAGTGGATAAACCAGGCAAAGATAAACAAGCAGTTGACAGATCTTTAGGAACTGTTTGAAAGTAGCTGCTTGAGGCTTAAACCTGCTTTTATATTTAATATGTAAATTTGAGAGGTCTGATAAGTGAAAATCTGTTTTTCATAGATCAGTTTGCAGTAGAATTAGAATGTAATCTCTTCTGTTTATTTGAGGAAACAAGCTTTTTTGCTCCAGATTCTCACTTTGTCACGTCTCTTCCACTGGTGTATGATCATATAGATATGTAACTTCTGCCTAAAACCTAAATTTATTGGAGTGCTCACTGTTAAAACTTGTGGTTAAAGATGGAGAGTTACAAACATGGAAAGAAATCCTATCCATGCTGATACAATTAAAACGGATGAATCTTTCTGGTGGTTTTGGTAATATTAAATGATCAAAGGAAATAAGAGATCCTATCAGTTCAAAGTCTATCTCCACTTGGGGGCTTTGCTAATACAGTTGTTTTCAAAAGCTTCTGTACTTCAGATTAAATTTTTAAGTAAATTACTTAAAGCACTAGTTAATCAGCTTTCCCTCTTTTTTTCTGTTCAGAAAGGCTCAGTCTGACAGGACTTAGCTCTCATGCAGCTAAGCAAAAAGAATGGATGGGTGCCAGTGTGGAGGAAGAGAGATTAGTCAATGATGCTCAAGCAAGGTAAAAGGCTGCTGGGTTCTGTTCTGGAAACTGGTAGGGAATTTTAGGGTAAGCAGGCAGTGGAAAAAAAAGTAGAAATAACATAGAAAGAAAATGCCTGTTATGACCTTCCTTCACAGAAAAATTTTCACTTGCCATGAAATTACATCATCTGTCTCTCTCAGGATCCATGAATTTTGAATCTCTTGCTGAAGAGTATTTTACTAAGAGAGATTAAAAGTTGTCCTTTTTTCCATCCTTTCTCGAGGTCTGATCTAGCTTCATTGTTGAAACAACTTCCTGAGGAATGGAACTTGTGACTCCAGACGTAGCTGTGGTGGAAGAATAAGAAGGTCTAAAGGCTGGAAAGATTCCTGCACCAGAGTATGTAAGCTGGGATGATGCAACCATAGCTGTAGTGTGAAGCTGGATAGGTGAGACAAATGAAACACAGCGCCACAGAAATCAGAGAATATCTTCTCTTCTTTGTTTGTAAACAAGTATGTTAGAACCAGATTCTCATTTCTACAAAATTATAATGTATTTTATGCTGATTTAGCCTGCTGGTTCTACATTTTAGATGGAAAGCAGAATTATTTGTCTCCTTGACTATTGAATTTCACTTCATTTTATGAAGCAAGTTACAAAATGCTGTAAAAGTTTGAAAGCAGAAACCTAAGACTTCAGGTTTTGAAAATATGCTGGAATTCACTGAATTCGTAGCTAACAGAGAAAATTATTGTGTGTCCTGAAGGAGCAATACATCCTGTCATATACTTTGGGAGTGCTTATAGTGAAAAGGTCAGAATTGATGTACCATGGCAAGAAAATTACTCTAGGTGCTGCAAAAGGTAATTTTTTCCTTAGGGAGATGAATTCATGGATTAAATACTGTTGAATTGAGCCTCAGCTCAGATAATTATCCATGCACTATTCATCTATTCACACAGGAAGTAAATAAAGTTATCCTGGATAAATCAAAATATTTGGACATTTTCATAAAAAACAACATAGACAACTACAAAGTATATATATATTATAACTGGAATGTATTCACACAAAACTGCATAACACAATGACCATGACCTAAACCTGATAACAATAAATTTAAGTTTACTTTAATGCATGTTTCCTCAATTGATTCTGTAGAACTATCCATATGGTTAAAAATATTTTTTTTTAATCTTTCCCCTCTATGGCTACAATTAAGAGCTTACAAAAGCTGCACTTAAATGAGCAGGTAAAAAATAATTATAAATTCTCTGGTACTGGATGGTAATGTAAACAAAAATTATACATGAAAATTATAAAACAATTTAGAAACGCCTGCAAAGATTTGAATTTCATTTATTTCTTAGTCCAAATCAGATTTCTTTAATTGAATTGATGGTGTTTTAGGGTTTTATCTGAGAAGATAAAATAATAATAAAATGCAGGTACATGAAAAGCATACATTAGGAAGTGTTGTTAGCAGTAGTGAATGAGTGATGGTCTTCAAAGTACATGAGTAAAATTCTGGCTTCTTTGAGGTCAAGTCAATACTAGGGGAGCTAGGATTTCACAGACATATGAGTCACCTTCACAAGAGTTAAGGTTTTATACATCATTGATCTCCAAAAATAAAATAAAGGAATGAATATTCTACAAGAGGTTTCTCTTTGGTTCCAGTCAACAAAAACAAAGCAGTTGATAGAAGTTATAGAAGAAAATGCAAAAGTAAAAAAAATTTTTTGAAACTTGGTTTCATAACGAAAGTATCACATTATCTAATACTGAAAAGAGATTAAATAGTTCTTCAGAAAAACTGTCAAAACAGATGACTTAATAAAGAAATACCATTATTAACACAGCAGTATCTTAACATAAGTCACCCCAGTTATGAAGCAGATTGACAAGGACAGTAAATCCTGGCTCGTTTTCCACCTTTAAATATTTTGAGTTGTTATCCAAGTTTCTTGGACAGCTCTTAAATTCTCAAGCTGAACTGTGAGTATATATTAACCTTTAGAGTTTATTGGTTTTAATTAGTTTTCCTGGCAGCAATGACAGTGAAGGGATACAAAATTTACTAAAACACATGGTATCTCGGGGTATTCTGATAATTTTCCTTAACCAGTAATTTTTGAACAATTGCAAAATGTTTCTAATATACCTACCATTCTTTTTGTGAAAGCAGTGCATCTATAATTTTATTTTGTGTGAAATGCAACAAAGTATGGCAATCTTTTACTGCTGTTAGAATAACAAAAAAAACACTAACGGGGAGAAAAAAAGGGTATATGTAGAAAAAAAAGGAAGGCAGCAGAATACATAGCAACAAAAGTAATAAAAAAAAGAAGTTAAGAATAAAGAAAATAGTATGGAAGAGGAAAACACAGAAAGAGAATTACAAACTCAAAGGAAGTCAGACTGGAAATAAAATGTGATACACACACACACACATAAAAAA
>WBND01000221.1:613587-638609 GCA_013398595.1 Tychaedon coryphoeus | reverse complement strand
AGTAAAACCTAGAGGTGTTGAATACAAGCTGCTGTTTTTCTTTCCCCTCTGACTTAGCAACTTGCAATGTTGTACAGTATGACCTGTGTCACTCTTAATGAGGACTAACACCATTTCAGAAAACTTTAAGGCCATTCTTAGGAAAAACCTGTAATGTCAGCTAGAAGGTGTCTATTAGATTACCATGATGACTGCCACCACTTGATTAGTGAGCTTAGATTATTGAGATGTAAAATGAAGCAGTTTTTATACATTCTGGTTTTTCCAGAGGCTATAATTTTCTAACTCATTTCTGGCACCTAATACAATGTAGAAACTGAAAAAGCTGGAGCCAATAATTTTTCATTTTGAAACATCTTTTTTTTTAAAGTTGGAAGATGCATATTTAATAGCGTGCCTGAAACTAGAACATTCTATTTTATGTTGCAACAGTAACTAATTTATGTGACATTTTAGATTTAGGATACCAGAGAATACTTTTAGCTGGAAAGAAAACTTTGTAGTATTGTGTATCATAGCCACAAATTGCATTTTCATGTTTAATTAAGATTCAAAATATCAGTATGCTTAAATTTATGTGAAGTATTTGAGGTAAGTTATTAATGATGGTATAAATGTCATATCCACTTTTAGTATCTTTATTTAAGACCTCTTTTGATTAAAATTTATCAATATTTTATAGTGTTAAATTAAGTGGATCTCTGTAAAATTTTATTTTAGAATAAACTTTTAGAATTAAAGATAGCAAGTAGTGATTACTGAAGAATTAGGGATAGACACAAAGGTCAGAAGCTCCTTCAGTAATCTCAGTATGGGATGAGGAAGCAAAGTATAAGAAAGGGCACTTGTGGCATTGTATTTCTGATTGCATTAATAAGTTCCTCCACCCTTTGTACAAATGATCCAAATCACTGGTCTCACACACAAAAAGGATGTTTTACTTGCACTCCATATGTGCGTATTTCCAGAGAAAAACTTAAAACTATATTTCCTCATGGAGAATGCCTTCATTTTTACTATAGATTCCACCTACCGTGTGCAAATTAAGGAAATAATAGTCTTTTGTGGCTTCAGGATTCTAGGTACATGGCAATGTCTCATGGACACTGCAGGCTGCTTTTTTATCTCAATGGTAAAGAGTGATAAATGGAATTTTCAAAGGTGTTAATCATCAAGTGTCACAAAATTCCTGTTGAGTACTTCTTATACTCTAATCATAATTATTCAATGGTATTTCAAGAGTATTTCCTTCATGCAATATTTTCTGATTTCTAATTGGAAAATTAATTCAATCCAGTTGCTGTATAACAATGAACAGTGTCTTTTTTCTGTGGTGTCCAACTCATTCTTCTTCTCTAAGAGATGGTTCAGTAAGGTTTTTTTAGTAATCTCTTTATTTTCCTGCTACCCAGACTTCCACTGCTGGCAGAGACACAGGCTGCTAATTATGACAAAGTACTTTTCAGTCTTAACACATGCAATCATCAAACACAGAAGCTCAGTGTAAAATATTATCCCTGTAAAAATCAAAATATAGTGACTATCATTGGCTGTGTTTCAAAACCAGTAAAAAATGCCAACCTACTTGAAGTTAAAATGGTTATAGGAACAGCACTGAGAAAGCTTTTCTTTCAGTGCACTTTTTCTACAAATTAAACAGAATTAAACAGATTAGAAATATGTTATAAAGCTGTGTGACTGCAGGAAAGGTGGTATATGAAGGTGAATGTCCATATGAGATACATGGTTAGAGTCACTGTAGGCCAGAAAGGTACTGGAATAAAAACAGATGCAAATATACAGATTAGGAAACTATAGTCACAAAATCTCTACAGTCAAATATGAAAGCAAACTGACAGACCAAACTAATGCTATGTGTATTCAAATAATATAAAAAATACTTTCAGTTAGTATCTTACTTCATAGTACCATAGTAAAACAGACAGATAAACATGGAGCAGACCTCATGTTTAGCTCCTAGTACCATCTATATATATTGTGCATAGCAAATGCATTGCAAATTTTCTATATTTATTTGTTTATTTAAATACTTTATATTTGTAATAGACCACAGTTACATAAAAATGAACAACTAAACAAAATAGATGGACTTTTTATGAGGAAGGGTCAGAATCTGGGAGTTCAAGAAAACATTTTTTGATTAAGTTCTTTTACAGTTCTGAGATAGGGTACTTTCTCAGTGGAGAGGTGCAGCTTATTATGGGGAAGAGACAGAAGACAATTCTTGGGTGCCCTTTTGCACTTAGGGAATTCTTTGTCAAGTTTAGGGATTAAAGATCTACCATGCTACACTAGCCCTTAATGTTACCAAAAAGGCTACTTACTGAAAATACATTGTAGTTATTTTTGTCTCACTATTATGCTTTCAACATTGTACTCTTATCTATCAATTCCTTTGCACAAAATTTTATATTTCACACACTAAGAAGTGAAAATAAAAATTAAGCTATAGTTTGACAGAAGAATATCTTGTGAACATAAATCAGAAAATAGAAGTATTCATATTTCAATATAATAACATCTGTCTATCTAGCATTTTGACAGCATTGATGCTTTCTGCATACAAAACTTAGTCACATTTTAGTGCTTAGAATAGTTTTATAGAACAGGTAAGTTTAATTAAATCAAATAAAAAATTCTAAAAATTATAAGCAGATTCACTTAAAAATACAGAAATAACAGCATGAAAAGAAATTAATTTTTTAGTGTGTCATGTACCTCACACAACATTGGTGATTACCTTGAGAATTAAATTTCCTTAAAGTCTACAGCGACTGTGAATTATACTAATATGGCATTTCAACAGCATACTGAAAAGGTTGCATACATTAGTCCAGATAAATGTTTGTATTAAGGGGAAATAAAACTACAACATAGAATAAGAAAATGCATTTCTGACAATTAAATTGCCAAGGCCAGGGGAATACTATACACTTCTGCTACAGGCAAAACACTGAAAGAAAGCATGTCAATTTGAATATACTTGAGGCTTGAGGGAGGCAAAAAAACTTAGCCATTGAATTTAATAAAGGACGCTGAGAAAAATTACTTCATGCCAAAATTTGATCTTAAAGTGAATAATTATAAAATTATAATTTGGGCTTATTAAGTAAACCTGGAGATACACTGTGCATGCTACCTTCAGGAGACAAGATGACTTGTTCTACTGAATAACTAACCATGAAAAAAACCTTCTACCCTATTTCTACATTAACAGTCTTTCCTAAGTACATTTTAAAAATTAGTTTTGCATGTTTACTTTATAAGCCAGGCTCAGAATTAAATTTCTAGCAGAGAAAAATCCCCAGAATTTTAGATGCCAATCAGGTGAATTGCCCTCAGAAAAAAATCAGTCTCATTGCCCTTTTATGGAAATCAAGTAGTAAGGCATAGGGAGAATACGTGTGCAAACATATACATCAAGGTTTCTCAGCATGTCAGAAGAACCACAAGTAAAGAAGAATATTTATGGACTTACAACTTCACATTTTTCTTCTCAATTATTTGTTACAGCCTAAAAATTATTGCATGCAGTGCTTTCTACATATATTGTAGAGGTAAAGATATTAGAGACAGGAAACATTTGCTGAGTCATTGCTTCACCTTTTTTTTTCCATGGAAATGGACTCTATAGTACATTTACCTGTGATGACAGTCTTTGAACTAGGGCCATTGCCTAGAGTGCGCTACTTTTTATCAGACCATAGAACCAACAATTGGAGGGTGCTCAGACTTTCAGCCAGAAGTTCTATGAACAGTATTTTTAAGTGAAGAATTATTCTGGACATGCAACTGCTTCATATGCAAAATGCTAAGGAAGAAAGGCTCCTGCAGTCAGGTCTTAGAATATTATTTGGGGTCTTCTTTGGGATGTCTGATACTAATACTGCGTTTTTAGAAATATTGCTGCCAATACAGATTTAAAATTATGCTCCATGATCCAGGAGCCTAAATAACGTACGCTGTATACTGGAATTCTTGAGCACTCAAAGTTCTTTTCATATGAAGTCATGTCTCTGTATCATTATATTTTCTTTTGAAATATTTAAGATGCTGTGTCAGGGTGCCCTGCCTTGGATATTCTGACCTGGAATGTGGTCAAGCAATTCAGACCATGTCCTATTTGTCTGAATTATTATTGGTGTATTGAGGAGGGCACCATATACTGGTTTCGGTGTTGAATTATGCTAAATCTAGTCTGGCAACAAGCCCTGAACTAACATTCTGCTAGGGAGGCAAATATTTGACAGGTAAGCTGCTAAGTTCACCTGAAGACATATAACTGGCAGTCATATAATTTTACACTACAAGAGTCCACTTTCATACAGTTAGGTTTTTCTGACATTCTTCTTTGAAGTGGATGAAGATTGCTCTCTTGAGTAGAGGATGCCCCTCCCAGGGAGACTCCTTGGGGTTCAGAGAACAAGATCTGTGCACAAGAAAACATATGATGAGTTATATCAATCTCTAGTTAATAATTGTTTCTTTTTATTAATAATTGCTTTGATATAGTGCACTATTCTTTATTATACACTACTAGTTTTAGCTTTTATCCTGTGTAGTAAATAAGTCTGATTAAGATATTTCATCTAATCATTTGTCATAATAAGTAATTTTATAAAAATAAATCTGATTTGCCATCTTTAATCTTGTCAGATAATGTTGCTTAAATCGTTTACAAAGTCTGGGGCCACACTCAGGGTCCTCTCTCAGAAGGAGCTTAGAAAGCAAAGGCGTCCTCTCTGCACCTTGTGGCTCAACATCAGGGCTTCTCTAACAAACTTTGAAGCTGCCATTTCACCCATGACAGATGCCTCGGTATATTTAATAATACTAAAAATATGGACATATTTTCAGATTCAGTGTGGATATTTATTCCTCATTCATTTCATTCATGCTGGTCTTTTTATTTTTTCAACTATAAATTGCAATTTTTTCTTTTCTAGGAACACTCTTTGTTCTTAAGAAGTGACTTCTACAATTCAATACTCTCATAGTGATGGCTTTGACTTATATTGCATTATCCCTATCTTTTTGAGGTAAATAAGTTGGAAGTATGCAGAAAGGAAATTAAAAAACACAAATAAATCATTGTTCCTTTCCTGCACTTACAAGAAGTTGTTAGATTGTGAAAAATATTATAGTTTGCTGACCAGCATAGAATAACTGCACATTTTTTTCAAATTTACTAAAGAAAACACCTGACAATGTCCATTCACTCTATGTGTTAGAATTTATGAATCTCCAGTCTGTACAGGAATTACCAGAGTAACACAGAGAAAATTGTTTCAATTTTCTATGAGTAAGCACATCTGGGTATCATAGAGGAAGCTGATTCATTCTAGCTGCTTTCCCAGAAGGGTTCTGAACTCCTAGTGATCTTCTGAAATATCTGCCAATCCTATAAACACTGTCTTTGCTTTAACCAAAGAAATCTAGCTCCTACTGCAGTAAACTAATCGAAGTTTATACCCCACTTAAAAAAAAAAAAAATTGTAGAAAAGGCATGAATACCCTAACTTCTAAAATTTATTTCTAGAAAATAAGTGTCAATTTTTTTTTATATCTCTAAGGATCCATGTTGGATTAAAATACTTATAAAACATTTCTCATGTTTTCACAGCCAAAGAATTTTCATTTATGATACTTTTATGAAATCCTCTCCGTTCAGCATTTTCTTACAAAGTTTTCATTGGTCTTAAATCTGCCAAATCTACAATGCAATTATCAATGCTACTTAATAATAACTGAGTTATATCCAAAACATTTTTTTTTCAAAGAACCTATCAACATCTGGCTATAGCAAAAAACAAACAAACAAACAAACAAACAAACCAGACAGTCAAACTCCTGGAGTTTAAAATAAACTCATAATAAAGGAATGTTTGACAAAAATGAAAGATAGGCTAAAGCTTGAATGCTAATGCATGTCACTTGTATTGAAAGCTGTATGGAGACAAAGATTTATGGCAGATAGTAAGCTTTTAACTGGATCTTGATCAGGAAATACTAACACTGAGTATCTGTGGTGCAGTCAAGCCAAGTGCCACGAGTGGTTCAGTCCTGGTTATGCCCTCCCTTGCAGGTGCCAGCTCAGAGCAGTTCAGAGGAGCCAAGGTGGTACAAAATTCAGCAATAAAGGAGGGGATGGATGGGGGGAAAAAGGAGAAGAGTAAAGTAGAGAGACATAAAATAGCAACAAACCAGGAGAACGAGGCACTTAACCATAAACTAAGACCATTCAAGAAACTGTGGGAATAACTCTTGTGGTATGAGGATGGAGGTGATTACACTGAAGGACACTATCTAAAAAATCTGTAACGTCATAAAATTCTGAAGGAATTTCAGAACAGAGAAGGAAAGATCAAAACAGATACAAATGGAAATTGTCTGTTGTTAATATAATGTGGAAAAGTACAGATTTCCCTGAAATACACAGGACTATAGATGTGATAACTTTAAATGTGAAGTTGTTCAAATTAAGACTCTCCTGCTAAATTTTGGTTTGCTATCATTTCCCCTGGGAAATGGTAGAGCAAAATTCAGTCATCAGTTGGGACACGTGGTTTTTATTTCATAGTTAAATTGTACAGACTATGCAAATGATCATTAATTGCTCTCTGGAGAGCAGTGTGCCCCCCTTTTGATCTATTGATTTATCCTGTTCATTCTTCTAAGAGTACAGAGGCATTGGAGGAACTGCACAGCATGCAGTTTGAAAAAAGGTTTTCAAATAGAAGTTGCATAGGAATGTAGTGTGTCACAAATGTAAGTTTCTCTGGATTTTATATATTAATATATAATACAACTTGAGTAAAGGTTATGCAATGTTTTAACCACATAACACAATTGCTTTTTTTTAAGCATTTTTTATTTACATTGGCAAAATGTTTATAAGCCATTATTTCTCAATTGGTATAGTCAACTTAACACAGGGCATATATTCTGAATCTTAAATCTATTACTAAAATTTTCAAAACTAGATTATAATTCAGGTGTTCTCCAAACCATTTCAATGATTGAAAGCCACAGGCAAGAAAAAATAATTTACAAAAAATGTGATAAACTTTAGAATTCTATTTGATAACCTCAGAGTACAAAATCAGTTTAGCATTTCACAGTCTCCACCAATGCCAAGACTACTGGTGTGAAACGAGGCTCACTTAGGACATAAATGTGGCAGGAAACTTTTACTCTGTGAATGTACATGAAGTTCCTCGCCTTTCTTTCTGAATTCAATTATACACATAAGACTGCATCCCTATTCAGAGTGCTATTATCTATTCTATGTCTGTCCATTTTTAAAATACATCCATTAGCTTTTCTTCTACATCAAAAATCTCTTGTGCAATACTCTACTGTCCAAAGCAGATATAATAGTTCCATGGTGATCTGTAAAACAATTGAAAAGAGATTATCTTGCCTCTGTAAACACAAAAATATCAGCCAAATTCATGTTTTATACTTTAACAGCTTTTTGTCTTTCTCTCAGATAGTAAGACTTTAACTTACAAAACAATTAAGTTTTTAAAATGTATGCAGCTTCACAGCTGCTAGTGTAAATCAGTTATGAAAATACCAGTACCCTAAAGGAAAAAGACAGTGACCTAGCACATGATCATGTAATTAAATTAAGGCACTCAGCCTCAATACCATTCTAAAAATACATCTATAGTAAGATATGCCCTGAAATTGAAAAAATCTAGAACAAAATTTCTTCTCTCTTAAAGAACATAGGAATCATGCCAGTGTACAAGAATAAAATTTAAGTCTGAAGCAGTATTAAACTTGTAAATGTAATATTTTTCAGTTAATGTTAATGTAACAACTCCTCAACTGGTATAAATTAGTCTAATCTCATTAACAACAGAAATACACTAATTTACATGTGCCTAGAATCTCTCCTTAAGGCTTTTTTTCTCTTGTACTTATCTATTTATGTAGTTGTAAATAACACTGTGTTAATAATAACAAGGAATAAATTTCACCAACAATTTCAGTCATCTACAACTTTGAAAGATCCTTTCTGAAACCAATTTTTTGAACAGACAGAGACATAACTCATATAAGTACTTTCCTAGGTGGGCCATTCAGTAGGAAATTCCAATAAAAAAACAAAACAACAATATTCTGACTTTCCTTATCATTCAAATGCTCTCACAAATGAGAAAAACTGTCCATTAGGAAGATATCCTTCAAGCATATATTTCATTTGCCTGTTTTCATTTTTACTGTGATGACACGCTTCAGTGACTGCAAGATCCAGATTATGGACAAAGAATTAACTGAACACATCAAGGTAATTTTTATGGCATTTTCATTACTGTCCCCTTCCCTTCTAAATATGAGAACAGGGGAGATAGTAGTGGAGTTCTTTTGTGTTGTGTGTGTATGTATTTTTCTATTAACCCTGTTGAGTCTGATAGTACAATTAAGAGATGGGTGTAGATTACCTATACATAAGAAAAGAGGAGAGTGAGAGCAGCTAACAGAGGACTCTTGCAGGAGCTGTGCTGGTAAGAAGTACAGAGGGTGTTGAAGGTTCACCTTGCAAGTCTACTAAAACCTGATCTCTTCTTCAGCTGTGTCATGAAAATTTATGTGCTGTCTTTTCATCAACTCTCCTGTAAAGCAAGAAAACTAGAAAGTAAGAAAGAAAGCCTCTTATTTACATAAAATAGTGTTTTGTATTAAGGTGTTAATGTAGTTGTGAAGCCTCAAAAAAACATGCTGCATTATTAATGCTGCTAAAAAGAATAAATAAGAAAAATATAGAAGTATTGATAATATTTAGAGTTCCAAAAATTTTTCAAAAAGCAGATGTATAAAAACATTTATTTAAGGAAACAATCTTGTCTCTGAGAGCTTAAAAATTATGAGTCCTTTAACAAAGAAACATACATGAAGTGAGTTAACACTCTAAATGCCAGAGAAATATGAAATCTGACCTTCTTCTGGTTTGGAAACTCATAACTGAAACTGAAAAGAACCTTTCGGAAAGGTAGGTCGCACAGAAAATTGCAGTAGAAAATATATACAGAATCCATGACTTCTGTCTTAATTTTCTTTTTGGAGGTCCTTTAGACAAATCAGGAAACATTATAGTACACAAATAAACACAAAGATTTTTGCAGTTGTAATCATTCTGTATGTTATTTGACAGGTTCCATATATGAGTTGTCTCCATCCTAAAGCTAGCTATAGAACAAATAAATGTAAGAGTAAAATGCTGGGCAGTTCTTTTCAATGAAGTCAAGAAAGGGAAGAACTTTGCTTTTTGGTTTTTCTGATCAAATAAGAAATACTGAGGGGTTTTTTTGTTTGATTGTGGGTTTTATATTTGCTTTTTTGTTGTTGTTGTTTGTTTTTAAAACAAGTCTAAATAACAGTGTTGGATTAAACATATATTTAACATTTGGACACAAGATAAAAGTCCCCCACCCACATCACCCTAATACACACCTCGCCCCATTGCACGTTTTCCACTATTCTTCCTGCATGATACAGCAAAACTTCACAGAAATTAAAACACAAAAATTAAAGAGTATAAATCTGGGGTCTATAAACCTCATACCCCAAATATCTATTGCCTGCAGAAATAGACATGAACAGAATTCCCATTTTTCCAGATAATTTTAGAGTATTTCTTTTGCCTTTTTCTCAATTTTGGTTCTTTATCACAGAAGAGAAAATTAACATTGCTACCTCAGCCAGAAAAACTACTGAAAAATTTTATAATTAGTTGGGAAAACATCTGGAAAGAATATACAATAAATAACAGGATGGTGACCATTTCTGATTCTGTAATTTATAAAACTTCGGAATATAGGTAATATTTTAAATATAATTTTATAACTTGATAAACTAAAGGAAGTTACCACTGTGGTACATCTCCACTGTTGATTTTAACAACACATCTCAGTGAAAATTATAATGTTGACAAATTTAAGTCTTTGGACATCCCTGGAGGAAAAAGTGACAATGAGGATAATTTGTCCTGTATGTGCTGGTAGAAGAAAATTTGGCAGCACTGCATGTTTTAAAGTTTTGAGCCAAAATATTCTGTTTGGGGCATTTGACAATAAAGTGGAATATAACACTTTATAGTATATGTTTAACAAGACACATTTGGGTTACTGCTTATAGTTAGTAGAAAAAAAATCAAGTATCAGTGTCGTGGCTTAAACTCAGCAGGAAATTAAATCCCACTCAGCCACTTCCCTCCTCCTATCCCCTCTGTAGACAGTGAGAAAAAACGCAGCTTCTGAGTTAAGAAAAAATTGCTTGATAACAGCAATGAGACAATCAGTAACAGAAACAATATTAGTGATAAAAACATACAAAAAGAGAGGGTGATTCACACATGAAAAGGTGGTCACCACCCCAACCAAACTCCATGTGACCACCAAGACAAAAACAAAATGTATTTGCATTTTTTCCCCACTAAAACCACATCCAATGATATGCATGGTATAAAGCAGCAATCCAGACACACCCAGACAGCTCTAGACTCCAACCCCCTTGGCTACTGCAAGAAAAATTAGACACAAAGGATCCCACAAAATTAAAACTAAGTAAAAGGAAAAAAGATACATATTTTTCTAGTAGAAAAAATAAAGCCTGAGTAAAACATGAGGCATTGAAGCTCTAATGTACCTTTTGGGTCATTATATAACATATAAATCTAATTTCTTCAGACTTTAGGTGTGACCACTTATTTTTTTGTAGTTTTTACATATTCATTAATCTATTTTTTGTCTATTTTTTACTGAATGATATTCAGAACTTTTGATGTTTGTCAAGACAGGAAATGTTAATTTACAGAAAGCCAATTCTTAGAATTATAAATTTATTGCCTGCTTATATCCAACAGCTAGAAATGAAATCTAGGAGTTTCCCAGAGACTTCAGGAGTGTTGGCAACATAAATAGCTTTTCCAGAAAGCACTTAACTGTCAAGACAGAATTTCAGTTTTCAGACATTAATTTCAGATATTCATTTAAATTAATATTTCCACATTTCAAGAACTCAAGAAAATGCTTATGAAGTATAAGTCATGAAAATTCTTCTACATTTCATGATGCATTATAAAGATTTTAATGTCTCACTAAAAAGTATTTTGCTTAATAGCATAAATTTCCTTAAAATTCATGGTTTACTGTAGAGATTTTTTCACCTCAGCCATCACTCTTTCATTAAAAAAGATTATCTGTATAACTAGGTGCATGTCTGTTTTTTGATCTTTAATATCATAAAAAAGATGGTATAATCTAAAAAATTGAATGCTGCACCACAGAAATTTTAAGGTGATCTTAATTAATTTCCTTCCTTACAATTTAAGAAAATCAATTCTGCTTTATAGTAAAGTATTTATGTTTTTAGGTAAGGCATACATTTCAATATATTCAATAACTTTTGTAGGATGTCCAGGGAACTCATTAAAGGCTGTGACCTTGACTAAACTTTATTTAGCCTGGAGGTTACTTGAAATAGTGTTGTGTTTTTCAGAGATGGTAGTATGACTGCAGAATACTAAATACTTTTTGAAAAAATATTATTTTACTGAAGTAGTTCAAAATGAAAATCACCTCTGGTTTAACTCCAGGTATTTTATTTCACTAGCAAGGGAGATACAATGAGACTACAGAGAATACAGACACTGTTGCTTATATTTCACTGAAACCCACTGAGCTGTACATGCAATGACTGCCATTTGCACGCTCATGAAGTCAGGAATGCATAAAGGAAAAACATGATGAAAAGGGAAGCTCTAAGAACAAATCAGATTTGGAGAAGTTTAGAAAATTTGAACTGAGAAGGCAGAGGTTGTCTACTCCAAAAAACTGATCGAGTAAACCCCATGGGGAACCTACTCTCTGTAGTCACCCCATGCAGTGCTTTGCAGAACATGATAACAACTAGCTTGAATCTCTTCTGTCTTCACTTTTTCTCTCCATTTTCACTGTCTGACAGATATAAGATCTATTTAAAATAACAGATTTTCAAGCTGGTGGTTTTGTTGCGCCTTTTTTTTTTTTTCAAAGAAATTTAGTGGAGATGAAGAATTATTCATATGCTGATAGTTAAGAACTAGCTAATTTCTCAATCCATTATTAAAATCTTTGTTTCTATGCAATCACTCAGCTATGATGTTGACTTAGTCACCATGCTCCTGGTTGTGAGAGTAGAGTGAAGCATTTTGGAATGAGATTAGCAAAGAAGAGGCAGTGTAAAATTCAGATCGGGATAACAGAGATTTTGTTGGTTTTTTTCCCTATCTTTCTGGTTGTTTCCTTTAAGAATGTCAGTATTAAGGTCTCCTCTAAAAACAGAATGGAAGATGGACAGCAAGAATCTCACCAGCATATACTGAGTGTATGTTGAGCTCTGCCTTCCTTCCTTCCTGTATGGAAACTTTCTCTAAATCTGAAGGTGGAAAAAGAATGCCAAATTCTTTCTCTTCTGAAACATGCAGATTTGAAATATTGGTGAAAACATCTTTGTCTATTTCATAAACAGTAGCCTAGTGTAGTAGTGTAGAGGTATACTTGGGAGACAGGAAGTGCCGTACACCTGATTGTTTATTGAATTTCACTTTCTAGTGTGAGTCTCTCAATGAACTATCACAAAACTTCAGTGGTAAAAAACTGAAAGTACTACAGTTCTACAAAACTAAAGAGAGATTCTCTTTTGCTACCAGGAGTCCAAAGAGTAAATCAACTACCTTTTAGCTAGATCTATGTTAAAATGATCAACATGAAAAATAGCAAAAAACTAGATATATCAGAAAACTTTGTGTGTTTTTTGTCACTCCTGGAGGTGATCTCTCCATTGTAAATCCAAAAATATGAGGACAAAACCACGTGAGCTGGAAAGATTCCCTTCACTGGCTGAAAGACAATGCCACGGTGAGATACACAGAGAATCAGCTTTATGCTCTTTACTTGCCAGGGTTCAAAAATCTTCTGGATTTTACTTTTTAATACAAAATTTCCCACTTTTTTTAAGAAATGTATTTTTTTGTTTTGGAGATTCTGGAAAGCTTTAAATACTCTACCATTTGTTTTCCATATGCAAAATTTGAGATGCTTAAGTTCAGCAACAGGCAATTTTACAAATTTAACAAAATATTATTACTATTTAACATCCTTGATGAATATTAGTACTCTTAAACTGCAGGAGTAATAACCGAAACATTATACTGAAAACCTTTGGTGCCAAGAATTTTTAAACTTTTGAGAAAATTTACATATCTATAGGCAGTTTCAGATTTCATGCCTTTATTTACTGACTCCAGCTATATGGACAGTTAATACCTGCCACACTGAATGACAATGAAAACAGCTGATTGATAACACAAAGAAATGACACTCAGAAATAACTATGCATTTTGTTTTGCTTATTCTCAAGGATACTCGTGAATGAAGATAGGAAATCTTAACATTTTTTAATGTAAAGGAGGGAGAGAGGGTTAGAAAAATCTGTATTATTTAATAAGGCTGCAATATTATCAATGTAAAAATTCTTGCAAAGGAGATTAATATTCCCTCCATTCTATTTTCTAAATATCACTTTGATCACTTGTGTTCAGATATTCCTGATGAATATATCTGACAGAAATATTCCACACCTTATCATATGTTTATAAACTGTAGCTTCTTAATTTTTCATAGGAAGAGAATAGTATGGACATTTGTAATCTATCCAAGGAGAGAATGTGATGGGCCACATACTGCTCTTGTCTGCTATGAAGAAGACAGATCTTCAAGGTAAAAGCAAAAGCAGCTCCACTGTCCTACCGCAAGTAATCAGCCTCTGGCTAGGTGTTAGCATTACTGAAAATATTCACAGCTTATGGTAATGGAGTAAAATATTTGAAATTTAATTAAGACTGCTTTTCCTAGGCCTGGCTCTGCTTCCTCAAGTCAAGTTGCTCCTGACTTTCCTTAGCTCTGTAAAAAGGCCATGTTGTCCAAATATAACTGGCTGCTGCTGAAACCAACTCCTTGCATTGTTGGCAATTCAGACAAGTCTCAGTGTAGGCTTAACTTTCTTTTTAATTAAGAGTCTTCATAAAACAATTTAAACCTGTAAAACTTATAACTGAATTAATACTACAATTACCTTCTCACCTTATACATTTTTAAATAATAAATATCTCAGAGATGATTACTGCTGTTAATGCTTTCATTTTCAGAACAATTTAAGAGAAAGCTTCTGTTCTTTGTTCAGCCTGCATTGATTTTGCCTCCCCTTCTATTCCTATAGATTTTAACAAGATAGCAGAATGTGGCAATTCTCTACTGCAACTGTTATTAGAAGAATTTGCATATCCTTTTTTTCTGAACTGTGAAATCAGCATTCCAATTCCGAGTGAGCTCTAGTTTCCAGACAGGAAAAATAATTATGAGGCCTGGATACTATCAGCCATCAGACCACCTTTCTTGGAGCTCGTTATGTTACTTCAAACATACCTCCATCCTGAAACTAGTTCTTGGAGAGCAATGCTTTTCTTATATGATTCTAAAAATGCCACTTGGTACTGCTTGCCATGAAGGAATGTAGCAACATTAATATGTTATGAGATGAAGCAGTACAGAACACACTGCACAGCTGATGGCAGGAAGGCTTGAATACATGATACAGCAGAGCTATCACACAACTGTTGGGAAGGGTCACTGAAGACAGTCCTATGTGACTGCTTAAAAATTGTGTGAGGCTCTGCTTGTGTAGAGGGTTGACTCTAAAATCTTCCCTCAGATCTGTAATCAAGAAGCATTTTTCTCCCATACAGGTCTAGCAGAGGTTGTTGTGATGTTTATTTAGCTGCTTTCTCCCATTTTCAGCAGATATCTTTCACAGAAGGACTTTAGAAAGCCTCTCAGTCTTTATCTACAAACATCCTGGCAGATGTCAAGTGACTTAATGATCTTACTTTTGTTAGAGAATGTACAGAATTTCTGTGGCTTGTGTTACACTTGGGTGTGTAATTGTCTGTGTTCTTTCCACATTACACCTATTCTATTTGTAAAATTGGTAAACTGACATGATGAGACACTCCAGTCATAGGTTCCTACTACAAATCCATTTTTGAAACCTCTTTAGAGTATTATGCCAGCAACTTGTAGCTCAGATTTTAACTAAATACAAGGTTTCAAACATTTTTCTTAAAAGATTTTATCACTAGTCAAATTTCATAGATGACTGAATGATTTCAGAATATTCCTTTAACTTTGGGTAAGGTCTGCTTTTATTCTTATAAGTTTCCTGACTAGATGCTTATTTGGAACAAAAAGCATCTGGATTACCATACAATGATGGAGTGACCCAAGTTGAAAGGACTGCAGTGAGTGCCTTAATTGAGCTTCCTGCACAAATCTCAGCTGAGGTCATGCCAGGTGTGCAGGGTTTTATCCTGTTTGTTCCCCAAAACCTCTGAGGGGAGACAGAGAGTGCATGAACTCTGTTCCAGGTCTAGAGTGTCCTAATGACTGGTGAGTTACCTTTGTCTGGCTGCCCTATGCCCGCCTCCCCATTCCCTCACTCATTTTTCTCAGTAAGACAGAGGCAGAAAATAAGATGGGAAAAGTTCACGGGTAAAGGAAAGGACAAAGAGTTTAATTATCAAATACCTTCACAGGCAATGCAAACTGAGTTTGGGAAAATTAGTTTATTGCCAGCTAAAATAGATTTAGCTAGCGAGAAACAACAACAACAAAATAATTAGAATAGTCTTTTCTCCTACTCACCTTCTTTTTTCTAGGCTCAATTTTTCTTCTTCATTCTTCCATTGAGCAGGGAGGTTGGAGCAGATGACACCACTGTGGTCACTTCCCATGTGTGTCTACATCTCTGGGATGCATGCTCAGCTTCACTTCTGGCTGAACCTGTCCACAGGAAGTGACAGAAACTGTAGTGGCAAGCAGTGATGGTCAGTTGCCGCTACCTTCCAGAAGCATCTCCAGCAGTGGCAATCTAGGCAGGCAGACCAGCACCTGGAGCACATTTACACACACAAGCACACTGCTGATGATGGGAGAAGGCCAGTGAATGAAAGGCAGGAAGGGTCTTTTGGGTGGAGTTCCATTGGGGTTTATTGCAGCCACGCATCAGAGCAGCCCAGGGACAAAAGCCAAGGAGCATGGAAGGTTTAAATATGGGGAACAAGGGGCAGAGCAGAGTATCATGGACCAATGTGAACAGGGGAATGTGGTGAATAGGCAGGGAAAGGGACTGGGGAAACCAACAGGGTAACAGGGGCGGAACAATTCAGTAAAATTGGGGCCAGTGGGGATCAGGGAAAGGGAGAACATTCTTGGGAGTAACCAAATAGGGATAACAAGGGTGGTCTGGGCCAACAGGCCAATGGGGGACACAGAATGAGTGTACATTAACATAAAATTGCAAAGGGCTGTGGGTAGAAGCTTTCATCACCGTGCCCATAGTGTATCTCTGACAACTTCAGCATTCTTCGTTCCCATGCCCACCAGCTGTTGTCTCCCTAGCAGGCTCCAGAGCCTCCACAAGTGACATCCCCAAGCCTGAGAAAAGACCCTTGGTCCTCAGGCTGGGCTCTAGTGCCTTGGCAGCAGGGAGGCCCAGACCTATTGTAGTGGTGGACTGCTTTTAACATTCCTATTTCACATCACAAGTTAAATCACTGGGTAAATCTGACTCTATAAAGCAAATCCTATGACTATTTTTTTTGTTTGTGAAATTAATAAGCATAACATAGTTTTAACTGCACAAACAGGAGAAAGAATAGCAACAAAACATTACACTTGTAGGTTAACACCTATATAGATTTAAAATCTCTTATCTTCTTTTCAACCCAATCCAGTTGTCTGTCCTTAAAAGCAATTGCATCCTCGCTTATTAAGGAGTTTTGAATAATTAGGTTCAGCTGACTGTAATTAGCTTCCAGCTGGCAGTGTTTATCTAAGTTGCATTGAATAGTGATGAATTCTGTTAAAAAAAAAGAGAAATAAAGTAACAAAACCACCTTTTATTGTCAGTTGGTTTTTTTTTCATTTCCTCTTGACTTGCCCATTTGGTACTGCAAGAGACCTTTTAATAGTGCTTGGGACTAGTTAAATACATTGAGTTTTAATAGACACATGCTGCTTGCTTTTGACATAAAAGCTTGGTAAATATCTGCATACTCGCTATTTTGGGCTCCTTTGTAGCTTTTGTTGTTGTTTCTCTCAATGATGAAAAATCCAGGAGTAGCCCTAAATTTTTTTGTTACTGGTTTCTCTACAAGTAAAGATTTCAAGGTGAAATGTAGTTAGTTTTTATTGAATGACAGTAAAGTATCAGTAGATGCACATCTGTCAGACAAATCTAGGATTAAAGAAATTGTTTATTACAGAGTGCTGCCTATGGAATCGTGGCCTACGTTTCATGGGTTCATGAAGTTCTTGTGAGTGTGATTTAATTGTATTTACTGTAAGAATTTTGATGGAATCATAACTAATTCTTTCACTAAAAGAACACTCCAATAATTTTTGATCTACCTGCAGGCATACTACTTTTTTATCTTTTCTTTTTTTTCTCAGTCATATTTATTTCATTCTGCCCACCAATTAATTGGTATATCTGTTCTGTTACTGACTTTCAGAATTCTGGGTTTTTTTATTTTTCTGGTTTCTCTTTCTGATTAATATTTCAGGTTTAATTCTTATCTCCTGAGAGGAAATCCCCAAGTATTAAATAATTTTGTTTCTGTAAATTTCCCTCTACAAATCCTTTTTTATCTCCCTTTCAGATGTCTTGAGTGTACCTTTAGAACACTCAAACAAATAAGAGAAGTTCTATAGATTTTTATAATTCTCTTTGTAGTGTTTTTATTCTTTCAAGTCTCTTGGCCTTTCTGTTCTGTTTGCTTTTTTCCCTCATGTCTCAGTAGATGTTTGGAAATGTTTGTGGTAGAGATTAGGAGGCTATTTCGTAGATAAACTCTAAAGCTTGTCCTAAAAACATGCTTCATTTTCACCATTCACTGAATTGTCTTTCCATTGTAAAGTACTGTGGGAGGAGCTGAGAACTAGTTTTAATGGCAGTGATTTTAAGTAGATAGATTTTTTTTTTCCTGGATCATCAATAGAAAAGACAAAATAAACAAACTCGACTAAAGATAGAGCTTAGACTTTAAAATTAACATATCTTTACTCTTCATCCATTTTTTGATGCTAAGTATATCTATACTTTCCAGAAGTACAAAATTAGGGAAAAATATTATTAATGGAAACCTGGAAACCATTTTTAGGAAGAATTTTGCCTGTTTAAGACTTACGTATTCCTGATATTGTGTTCTATGAACATCAGGAATCATACAGTAGTGTGCCTCAGTCCTGTACTCTCTTATCTTTCATTCTTCTTCTCTAGCCTTTTAAAACAGCATAGTTATATCTCCTATATGTATTTTATGGGATTTAGTATTTTGCATCTGAATGAATGGGTCAGTTCCAGAGTTTTATGCACTTGTCTGAAAGCAGAAAAATTACATCAAATACATGAGTGTTTTACCTTTTTCCAGTCGGACAGTGTTCCCCTCACTTTCATTTTTTCCATAAATGAATTCTGAGTAATATATGTTTCTTTTTCATAATTTACACTGTATTGTTAAAATGTTTGTATCTTTGATGCTGTGTAACTACTCTGAGAGATGTTTAATATCTATCTTTAAAAGGAAAGAAATTGCCTCCTACAGTACTTAGAACAAACCTTAATACAAACTAGAATCCTTAACCTCTAACTGGATGTTTTTATTCAGGTGTTAGCCTGGATATCTGACACCAGAAATAATCTGTGCTGTGTTAAATACTCTTCTTGCTAGGCAAATAGATTAATTTCTAGATAGAGATTTTCTAGATTTTGTACTATTCATACTATTGTAACATTGTCTGAATTGTGAATCAGTCCTTTAACTTTTACAGATACATGAATCGAGAGGGACCTTCTCTGACATTTTCTACCTTCCACTTCAGAATAAAAATAACCCATAGTACTTAACCTATTGTAAATTAGCAGATTATGGGTTTTGAGAAGTTTAAAGTGCTTATGTACACTTTGGGATCTGCTTCCTTGCTGTAGAAATTGTAGAGAATATTTGCTTTCTAATTCTTCATATCCACAATCCTCTTTATGAAAAGGAGCAAAAGTCAAGGCATTTATGATTTTCAGCTATTTAATTGCAAACAGTATCAGACGCTTCTTAAACGTTGCAAACAAAACAAGGACATGGTAACATTGAAAAAAACATTCAAATATGTGTAAAATTCAATATTTTAATTCTCTCACTTATTTCATCATGCAACAGAAAAGATTTTGTCACTCTAAGTCCATGTATTGAGAAAGTGTAAAGAAAAAGAATGCAAACCAAATGTAACCAAAGCCCAATCTCCATCCTTTCTCCCTTTCCAGACTTTCTCTTAGTGTGAGAAAAGCACCAAACTATCTAATAGTCCAGTCAATAAGCAAGGTGTCGTTTTCAAATTGGATTTTTCTTTGCTGCAATTTTGAATAAATTTTGCCTCTTTTTGTCTGTCTGACCTTACTAACACAGAGTTTTGGCATCTAATCTTGCACAGAGAAGCATCTAGGCTCTCAAACAGTTTATATTTGGAATCAAGAAACTTTTCCCCTAACACTGAAAAATAGATTGTGTTTCTAAGGCAGCTATCTAGTATACTAAATCAAGTATCACTCTAGTAATGTATCAGTTAGATATTCTGTTAAGCATCTCCAGCAAGACTTTTTCTGTCTTACTGACCAGTACTACCATTGTTAGCCTGGTACTCTTGATTTCCTGCATCCCTGAATCCATCTCCTGATTTGTTTTGTGAATTCTCTTGGGAAAGAGTAATTTTGTTGTCTTTGCAACATATGTATTCAATGAATCCTGAGCTCATGCTTACAATTCTTCAGTATTAGAGCAAGAAAAAGAATTAAAAGTATTCATCAGTAGCCACACCATAGTTACTTGGCTGTAAACTAAGTGTGGACTACACTACACTACTACTGTGTGGATTACACATTAAATCGGTGTGGACAGATTACAAAGCTAGAGCAAATAAGAAAGTTCTTTGCTACCAGACACTATTAAAAATCAAAACAACTGATGTCTCCAGCTGGCACAAATTTTTAATTATACTTCAGCAATATCTAATTGCAAATGAACTTGTGTATTTTTATGGTCAAAATCTTGTTTATGGGCAAAAAGAAAACATACCATATGGACAAACAGAAGTATCTATATAGGCACGTAAAGCAAAAATTATGTATAAAAAGCTCTATAGATGTAAAACCAAGAAATTAATGTTAGCATAATTGAAATTTTAACAATATAATTATTAGTCCAAATCTAAATGTTTCAGGGGAAAGGAAAAAAAAAAGACTGGATATTAATTTGTTGTATGCTCACATCTTCATTTCTAGTCCCTTGCAAAAACAGTTTGTGCAATTTTATTGCATAAATGACATATAAGCTTTTTTTTTTTGTCTGTGAGTGGTTAAATTAATTTTTTTTACCTGTTTTCTTTTTTTAATTAACACTTCCCTCCTTTGTAGAGTTAATAAGATTGTCTCTTCCTTTTAAATATTTTCCTAGTCTTCAGCCTATTTTTTGCTTTCTCTAAGTTGTCTAGTGTGTACAGTTTATATATATTCCTTTGCATGAAGTGAACAGTGCAAAAATTGCTCTTAACTTTAAGGAGATTTTTAAAGATTAAACCTCAGAGTCTCTGTTCTCAGAAATGTCTCATGCAGTAGTAATGGGGGAATTATATTATTTTTAGGTCCACATGATTGGCACATTCTGCCATCTGATATCAAAATGGGTTGCTGCTAATTTCCTTCATTGTATGCTGCTGCCAAATATTTATGTGCCAGTATGATAACAGTACTTTCAGCAGTCACATCTGACTACAGGATTTCTAGCTGAAGAACAGTTGTGAGACATGGAATTAAGGCAAAGAAATAGAGACTTTTCTGACCTCCTTTTCTGAGAATATATCTCAATACAGTCTTTTCATGGGCAAAATTTAAAAATCTAAGAAACAATGTGAAAGACAGAAATTCAGAATTTTTTTTTTTTGTACTGTATGAAATCTGCATTAAACCTATTACCATTTAAAGGAGGAGTTGGATGTGTTCTTCCACAATCACTGATGTAGATTTTCAGTCCTTAATCACTGCCTTACACACACTGAATTCATTGTATTCTTATTTCTACAAAGCAGAGGTTTTTTCTCCTGAAACAGTTAACAATCGAGCATAACCCATTGATCTACTGCAAAACTTTCTTCCTATAGTGATGGTGATTTTCTACCCAGTCTGAATAAAAATTTGCTAAAGGTGGGATTATTCAAACTTCTATTTTTTCTCTAAACCTTAAACAATTTATACTCCATGTTTCTCTATACTTGTAAAGAATGCATTCTTATTTACTTTCCCATTAGTAAGAACGATGATAAATTTTTCTTTGTGATTGTTTTGGTTTTTTCCTCAGCTTACACTGGAGTTGACAGTGTGGACTTTGCTAAAATGCTCTATTTGTCTGTGCTTTGTTGTGCTAGTCTTCAGAGGAATCTTGTACAGTCAGTTTTAGGCAGTTTTCTGGCAAAGAAAATAGAATGCATAATTGCGCTCAGTGGATAAGAATTCAAGTGCATTATTTTCTTTCTTCTTAAATCACTAATATTCCCTAGGAACTAGCTTGCTGTGAAAGAGATCCTGTTTCTCTTTTTCTTATCATTTGTCTTCATTCATTACAGCCATTGTAATTATACGGCAAAATGTGTTTTAGTTTGCATTTTAGATTTTTTTTCTATTATGCAGGGATTGTAATAACCCAAAGCTGATTAGACTTTAAGGTGTGAAGATATCAAATGACTATTGTCTGCAGTATATGTATGGAAATAGTGTCATCTGTCTAGGAAGAAAAAAAAATTGTAGGAGAAGGAAAAAAGGAAGTAATTTTTGAGAGATATTTGCTCATTGTTTCTTTCTTGCTTATCTGAATGTTATGATTGCCAGATGGATTAATAAATAGACTGAGGCTTTCATGGTACTTGCTGCATACAATGATCAGCAAGCCTAGGCAGTTTATAATATAGTATAAAGTTAAAGGGATTTGTAACATGAAATAGCCATTTGAAGAATTAGTGTATGCTTAATAACTGCTTTTTGCTGTTTTAGGCTCTTAGAAAATTTCAATGGCAGTTACTGGTGAAATAAAAAATAAAATCAATTAGAAAAAAATAAAAATCAGGGGAAAAAAACCTGAATGTACAATCAAAAATAACAGCTTTTTATTTAAAAAGACAAACTTACTGCAGTTATCCTGTGTAGAAATATTGTTTGATAATAATCTTATTGTTAAGTATTTTGAAAAGGCAGTCTGGTCAAAATATGATTGAATTAAACTACTAGTTAATAGTATTCATTGAAGTCCGCAGATATCTTGAATCAGGTTCTAAATACTGTCGAAGCAGAGAAGATTACAGAATCAATTAGACTGGAAAAGACCTCTGACATCATAAAATCCAGTCTTTGACCAAAGACAGTCTATGATCTCTGACATCATAAAGCCCAATCTATGACCAAACACCACCGTGCCAACTAGATGATAACACTAAGTGCCTCATCCAGGGATGGTGAACATTCTGTATTCCAGAAAGGAAAAAATATTGCTGTGAAACCATACTGGACATTTTGTTATATCATTCATGATCATGTTAAACTCCTTCAGGGATGGTGCCTCCACCCCGTCCCTGGGCAGCTCATTCTGGTGTCTAATCACCTTTCCTTGAAGAAATTCTTTCCAATGTCCAACTTAAACCTCCCCTGAAGCAGATTGGGGTACTTATCTCTTGCCCTATCACTTGTTATCTGGGAGAAAAGGCCCCACCTGGTTACAATCTCCTTTCAGGCAATTTTAGAGAGTGATAAGGTCACACCTCAAATCTATTCTTCTCCTGGCTAAACAACCCCAATTCTCTCAGCAACTCCTCACAGGACTTGTATTCCAGACCCTTCACCAGGTTTTTTACCCTTCTCTGGACCCATTCCAGCACCTCAATATCCTCCCTGAGCTGAGGGCCCAGAACTGGACACTGTGCTCAAGGATTGGCCTCACCCGTGCTGAGTGCAGGGGGGCAATCAGGGCCCTGCTCCTGCTGGCCACAGCATCCCTGGTCCAGGCCAGGGGCCATCGGCCTTCTTGGCCACCTGAGCTCACTGCTGGCTCATGTTCATCCAGCTGTTAACCAGCACCAAGCCAGGTCCTTCCCCACTGGGCCTCTTTCCAGTCACTCTGTCCCCAGCCTGTAGCTCTGCAGGGACTGGTTGTGCCCAAAGTGCAGGACCCAGCACTTAGTCCTGTTAAACCTCATGTAGTTGGATTTGGCCCATGGATCCAGCCTGTGCAGGTACTTCTGCAGAGCCCTCCTACCCTCCAGCAGATCAATGCTCAGACCCAGCTGGGTGTCATCCACAAAATTGTTTATGGTGGAGTCAATCCCCTCATACAGATCATCGATAAAGATGTTAAACAGGACTGGGCCCAACAGTGATCTCTGGGGGACACCACTAGTGACCACATGAAGATCACAGATCTGCTAAATATGAAGGGTTAGAATTGTTGTTGTGGTACACCAAAACCAGGGAATAGTTACGTTTTGTGGACTTTTTTTTTCAGTGGGACAAAAAAGATTATGTCTTGGCAAAGATTAATGGGCCATATTCTACTTTTTAATAACAAGTTTTCCCAGCAAGAAAGGGTATTTAAGATTTGTTGTTAGCTTCATATGCTTAATCTTAATTCCTCCCTCACTTCTACTTATCACTGTTTGAAACAGGAAGCCTCTGGTTAATATACATTTGTATTCCAATACAAGTTTTACCTTCATATTCTTCCTGTAATATGATCATCATGTAACAAAAGAACATAAGGTCTTCTAGTTGTGCGTGATCCAGCTCAGGTTAACGTGCCCAACATTTTTCCATAATAATATTTTTCCTGCCTAAAATACAGTATTCTATTCAGGTTTTGTTTCACTGTATGCAGAAGGCTTTTATTCTACAAGTAGATTTGCTGCAAAAAGAAAAAAGAGAGGCATTTTACATCTGGTTTGTCTTAATGCGATATGTATGAGATGTATGATAATTCATAATGGCTCCTTTTTCCTTTATGAGTCATACACAAGATCCAAAAAGAAGAGATGACTTACACATTTTACTTCATAACCTCTCATTAATTTTTGAACTTGTAATTGACATAAATGTTTCACCACCATTTGTTCCTCACTTTGTATTTCAATATCACTTATTTTTCTATTGAATCTGTATTTCCTTCATCAAGAAATTAAATAATGACAAGGCATTGATGCAAAGCACTTCAGCCATAGTTAGAATAATGTTTTCATCCCTTCTACTTCCCTTTTCTCATGGAAAACAGAGGGGGAGGAAGAAAGAAGGAAGAAAACTGCTCTGCGACAACATATGCTTACTTACCTGTGGGAGGTTTTCAAATTATGATCAAAATTATGATTTATGTGTGCTGGCCAAAATTTTGAATATCACTGTTGACTTTATGAAAGTTTTATTGTTCTTCTGGAAATCTGTTATCCTTCCTCACATGTAGCACTTACTTAAAATGTGTGCAGCCATGCATAGGAATTATGTATACATATTTTTCTGTTGATGCATAGACAGGATGCTACAGCAATATTTGTCTAAGCCTTTCAATTACACAATGTGTTGTGAGCATGACTGACATTAAATTTAGCTGTAGACCTGTTTATCTTGTTTCTTATGGCTGTTCTTAAAAAGAGGTCCTGGTTATGTAAAGAGATGCCTCACTGTCAATGTCCTCTGACCATTTAATCAGTAGGCAGCAGAGCCTACAGAGCAGAAAGAAGTACTTGGTAGTTTATCATGACAAGTGAGAAAGTTACTTGGATTTAAAAAAAAAAGGCAAATAGTTTATAAATATTTTT